>KK114401.1:343906-442398 GCA_000611955.2 Stegodyphus mimosarum
TATATAAACTAGCATCTAAATTACTTAGTAAACGGGAATAAAAGCAAGACAATTCCTCTATAACATAATAAGTGCAACTGTGTATAATGTGTTTAACACAATATCGAAACTAATCCAATTAAAGAGAGAATTCATGGTAGAACAATCTCGAAAATTAAAAATGTAAAAGGAAAAATATAAAAAATAATACAAACAAAATTAATCTCCTTGTATTGAAACTAATTCAGAACTCATCAGGGAAAGACGAATTAAAGCTTCATAAAAGTCGATTAATACGTTTCAAAAATATGTTTCATTCTTCTGGTCCATTTGAGATCAAAAAACCATAAAAAAATTTTGTCAAATTTCATTAAAGACCTTAAAATTTATATAAAACCAAAAACTTGAATCTGAAATGTACCAGAATTTTCCTTAGACATTTTCAAAACACATGGAAAAAAGAATAAAACATTACATAATGCCAACATGACAATTAAAAAACCACAGAACTTTACATTCTGCATACTGCGGAAAAAAAGGGGAGGACAGTTCTATATCTCCCATTCTACTGGGCCAATTGACTAAATTCAAATTGCGTTTTCCAAGTCTCGAAAGCGCTACTTAGGATACGTATTACATTTATATATAGCACTATTCTAATATAGGTATTTTGGCACAAAGTTGGACACTTTTTCTGACATGACATGCCAGTTTCTTCCATATTCAGGGTTCGTACACATGCGCATGGAAATTAAGTACTTCTAAGGACCATTAATGAAAAAAATTAAGGACCTATGAACAAATGGGAACTGAATAAAGTCAATTAAAAATATTATCTATGCCTGAACTTCATTTTTGTAGTACCATCCTAAAAAGAAAATAGATCCGCAAGTAGGATGAATAATTATTAAACATGAATTAATTAACAAAATTATTAATAAGTTTGAGAATAAAATCAACTTTATAAAATGTATCAAGCAGCATTAAATAGTTTACATTTATAATAGTTGGACATATTTGAAAGAAAATAAGTGACATTTTATTTATGTTTTGCTAACAGTTAGTTTTATGATTTTTTTTAATGCTTCATTTTTTGTCACATACTTGCTCAGTCTAGAGGTTTAGTAAATAGCAAGTAGATTTTATGTCAAGCGGCATAGATTAAAATTAGAAGTAGATCATACTCAGTATGATTCATAAAAGATTGCCCTGTCACCACTGCTGCTTGCCTAGGGAGTGACCTGATGATTAGAACTAACCTAAAAGGCTTGATGTAGGCACGGTTGGCAAGATTTGAAAGTTAGCTGGGTTCTGTCTGTTACAGTTAGTGTCGTAGCTTCGTGTAGGTCCAATAAACCACTAAAGCACCACAGGTGGTAAGTTGTTTTGTATTGTTTTAAGTCTCACTAGATGCAAAGAATAAGTTTTACGTGATTTTTTACATTTTTGTGTTTCACCTTGTGGCCACGGTAAAGATTAATGAAAGGCAATAACTTGCTTTAATATGCAGAGGTAATTTTTAAGGGTAAGCAGTTATTTATAAATAATTAGATAATTATTAGGTAATTAGATAACCTTAGTCATTATGGATTTACATAGCCAATATGAAATTTTATTTATTTTTTTAATAATATTTGTTAAAAAAGCCCTATTAAAATCCCAATCTAATAAAATTTCAAAGTTTAAAGTACATGTAATTTATGACATTGATTCTTAAACGATATTAGGATAACTACATATTAAAAGCTACTAAACATTCATGTTTTGTAACAACAAAACTCAACAAAATATTTATGCGTCTTTTTAATTTGAAGCCTTCCCAGACATTTTGGCTAATTTAAATCAATTTCCTTCTCTTTAAGCATGTTTTCTAACAATCAGAAAATTGTCTCAATACACAAATCAGTGTTCTCACTAGTTTCTGAGTGCTTTATCTCTTAACTTGTCAACCTCTCTACAATATAGTTATAAGGCTTTACTTGATCTGGAAAAAGTTTAATAGTCCAAAACCTCAAGGCAGATGTGAAGCAAATTATCGCTATGTCTGAAAGTAACTACAGTGTCAAACACAGGTTTAAATAAGCCTCTTATTTAAAAAGAACTTAGAACACATAGGCATGTTCTGATGCTAACAAAATTAGTTACAGCTCGTGGTGATGTAATTAAAGAAGAACAGTCAAATTCAAACTAAAAATGTGGACTAGTGGTCAAAGACTATACAATTTAGTTTTAATTTAAGCTGTCTCAGTAACTCTATCATATGAGGAAATAGAAATGGGAAACTATACAAAAGGCTGAAATCATAAACAACTGGGTAATTTATATAATAATAATTGTACATATCTTTGAAGAATAATTTTCTTTATGTATTATTTAGTCTCTTTCTTCAACACATTTCCTTTTTATTTTAGAATTTTTGGATTTAATTAAGGATTTCTGTTATTCTAAAAAACTAAATGCATATAGACAAAGCTTCTAATTTTATTTCTTTAGCAATCTCAAAATGAAATATATATGGTAAGGGCTGGCTATAGAGCTGATGTGGAAGAAATTTTAGAATTTAGTGACAAACTAAGCAACAAAAACTAGAAATGTCATAACTTTTAGAATTTAGAGCAGGCACTGGAAGCAGAATTTAGAAAGGCATTAGGCAGCAGAATTTAAGATTCACAGAGATTGCATCAGGTGGAAATATGCCTAGCGCCAGTTCTGTACGATGCATTAAGGCATATTATATGAATCTTTTAAATTGTCAGTTTTCAATTTCTTTATTAATAAAAAAATGCATTTCTATAATGCCTGTCCATGTGATAAGATTAGAAGCATTCCTGATATTTTCCATGCTTGTGTCCAATGAAAATTACAGGAAAAAAAGGGAACATATACATGTTAAGAAAAAGATTCTAGTATCAGAAGTAAAACATTCAAATATTATGTTTTAATTGTTCTTCAAGGCATTCTCGAAAAAGTAAGATATTCATCACAAACTTTCTGTAAAATACATCCATTATGTGTTAATACCATGGAGACATTTTTAATTTTTCTACATATTACTGGAATCTTCTAGAATCATGGGTCTATAAGTCTTGCCTTCAAATCCTTCTAAACTTTCCAAGCTGCAGTGTCTAAAACCCTAAAGAAAAATTATCTCTACCAATTCTGTTATAGCCCAAAGCCAGAAATATTTTTTTGGGGGGGAGGGAAGTGTAAAATTAATTTTATAGAGAAAACTGATGCATATTCTGAGGCAATTACATGGCAAAAACTCTTATTATGAAAAAATTAAAAAGAAGACATTTTTAATTAATTACATAGTTAATTTCGCTTTTAGTAAGAACTGTTTCATAAATTGTGTTTTATAGCATTATACCTTGTTTATTTCTCAGATTCAAAATATTGGATAATAAGTAAAATATTTTATATAATTTTTTTAAATATAATTTCAATATATTACCATTATTTTAGTGGAGTTTATTACTGTTACAATGTACTAAAAAAATCGTCGAAAAATTCTCAGATCTCGGAATTAAAAACTTTCTATAAAAACTGATCTTAAAATCGCCAAAATGTTGATATGTCGCCAAATTTAGAACCGTTAAATAAAAAAATTCACATTACCAAAAGCGAAAAGTTGTTTAAGAGATCTTAATTAGAAAAAAAATGAATTTCAAAATGCTTATGTTTCACTTCTTACTTAGAAATACGAATATCCCACTATTTATATTAGAAATAAGAAGAAATTATAACACCCCCACTCACGCATTCAAAAGATAATCATATATGTCAGTGAATCGCCAAAAATATTCCTCCAAAATGCTAATTCATACTCAAACTGCCAGTCGTAAAAACAGACAGAAATTTCAGATGATTAAAATTAAGGACCTTCTGCCGATTTTGGCCAAAATTAAGGACTTTTAAGGACCAAAAATCGATTCTAAAAAACCTAAGGACTTTTAAGGACTCTTTAAGGACTGTACAAACCCTGATATTCCGATTCGATGACTCAAATTATGCCAAACTGCCAAGTGTTGTAAAAATCACATGAGTAGTTTTTAAAAAATTAACTCCTCAAAGTTAATTCAATTTGGTATATATTTATCAATCTCTTTTTTTTTTTAATTATACTTATTTGATTCCTTCCTTTCACAGTTTGAAATTTAGGTTCACTTCAAATAAAATTCACCCATTTTTTATGATTTCTTTTTAAAATTTGTATTTTTAAATAATTTTTATAAATTTTTGGAAAAAATTTTGAATTATTTGACTATAAAATTTTTAGTACCAACTTAAACTAGATGTATTTCTAAGTATACCTGCAAAAAATTAGAGCCTTTTATTCAAAATTTTCGAACATATACATGAATTTATATGTTGGCGCACTTTGAAATTTGGCATATTTGTTAAATGCGATAATAACATCTAATATGGTTTATGCACTTTACTAAAATTATTTGAAAGTAGGAACGATGCGACTTTTTTTCGGCTTATGCACAATGTAAAATGCTATGAAAAAGGTACGAATAATGTGACTTTTTTTCCCACTGCTGCACAATGGAAGGGATAGGAAAATAGGTTGCCATGTATTAAGAAATTCGCCAAGTGAATTATTCTTGGCGCAAACTGAAAAAAATTCACCAAATTAAATTTTGGAATTTCTCCATAAATTTAGCACCAAATTTTACATAATTTAATATTTAGGCATAATTTCAGTCATAGAATCGAAATATGGAAAAAAATTGGTATGTTATTTCAGAAAAAGACCAATTTTGTGTCAAAATACCTATGTTAGAACAATGCTATATATAAATCTAATATATATCCTAAGTCGGGCTTTCGAGACATGAAAAAAGCAATTTGAATTTCGTTAATCAGCCCAGTAGAATGGAAAGAACAAGAGTTACAGAACTTTTTTTTGTGTGTGTGTGTGTGCAGTGTACATTGAAATTCAGAAAAAACTAATGGGTCTAAAACCAATATATGTTAATATGAAATTCAAAATCAAGTATAAATAAAAAAACAAAACTAATAGTAATTTAAACAAATTAAAAAATTGGGAGGTTCCTGAATATGTAAAACTTTTTTTATACAATATCAAGAAAACAAAAAACTGTACTTAAGAGATTTCTATAAATAAAAAGGTAAATCTGAGCTTTAAACAGCTAAAAACTGAAAACCTATTTGAAAAATGCAAACTTATGTGACCTTCTATGCGTGATCTAATTGAATTCTAAAGATGACCAAAATGGTGCTCTTGCTAAAGAAAGTAGAATTCAAACTGCTCTGGAGAAGCCAAAATTTAGTAGTTCTTGCAAAAAATATGCGACAAGTTCAAACTGTCCAATACCAGAACAAAGTAGTTTAACATGTGTTCAAATTGTTCTACCCTGTTAATTTTCTGTGCAGGTGTATCGATGGTCGGGTGTGGTCTTTAAAATTATTACTAACTAGAAGGGAGGTGATTGTCTACCCAAAATGGTGGTGTAAGAAACTTCTAAGAGATTTTAGAAATAGTATAAATAATTAAAAGGGAAAAATGCTCGAAAGAAAAGAAAAAATTAATGCAAATATGTACAAAGATCTAGTATTTTCCCCTTTTAATTATTTATACTATTTCTAAACTCTCTACCATTTTGTAAATTTAGTAACTGGCAAATCTGGCTGTTACTAAAAAAATGGGGTTTTTAGTTTCTAAGGCATATTGTATTCCGATTATGTGAAGACTTTTATCTTTTGTAACATATACCTTTTTCCTTTTCTGAAACTTTGAGCCAGTTCTGTTTTCGTGATTCAAAATTGTACAGAGAGCAACTTCTTTTAGAAATTTCTTATGCTGCCATTTTGGGTGGACGATCAGCCCCTCCTTGTGGATAATAATTTTACAGACCATGTTCTACCATTGATACCCTTGCACACAAAATATAACAGGGTAGAACATTTTGAACACATGTTAAAATACTTTGCTCTGCTATTGAACAGCTTGAATTTGTCACATACTTTTTCCAAGAAGTACAAAATTTCAGCTTCTCCAGAACAGTTTGAATTCTACTTTCTTTAGCAAGAACACCATTTGGTATCTTTAGAATTCAGTTAGATCACGCACAAAAGGTCGTGCTAAGATTTCAGTACGTTTGCAAAACTTTATCAATAAGTTTGAACTGGAAGCAATTGCAATCGTATTTTTTCATTTTTTCAATTATTGTTTCAAATAGGTTTTCAGTTTTCAGCTGTTTAAGCTCAGATTTACCTTTTTATTTATAGAAATCTTTAAGTACAGTTTTTCATTTTCTTGATATTAAAAGTTTAGTTTAACATAATTCGGAACTTCCTAATTTTTAAGTTTATTTAAATAGCTATTAGCGTTGCTCTTTATTTATAATTGATTTTTAATTTCTGATTAACATATATCGGTTTTAGACGAATTAGTTCTTCTGAATTTCAATGTACATAATGTAAAGTTCTAGAGTTTATTAATTGTCATTTTGGCACTGTGTAATGTTTTATTTCTTTTTCCAAGTGTTTCGAAAATGTGTAGGGAGAATTCTGGTACAGAGTTTCGGTTTTACATGAATTTTAAAGTCTCTAGTAAAATCTGATGAAATCTTTTTTACTGCTTTTGATCTCAAATGGACCAGGGACAAATGGACCAGGAGAATGAAACATATTAATCGTCTTTTATGAAGCATTAATTCATTTTCCCCAGATGAGTTCTGAATTAGAGTTTCAATAAAAGGAGATTAATTTTTATTTGTATAATTTTGTATATTTTCCCTTTTGCATTTTTAATTTTCGAGATTGTTCTACTATGAATTCTTATTTCAATTTTGATTTGTTTACATATTATGGTAAACCTCTTATACACAGTTACAACTATTAATATTGAAGAGGAATTCCCTTGCTTTTATCCCAATTTACTAATTAATTTAGACGCCTTAAATGTATGTATAACATTTTCAGGATTTTATTTTTTATGAATTTACATAGAAATTTTTATTTCGCTCAGGATAAATTTTTTATTTATTATTACTTAACTGTTTAAAGATATTTATTTGCAGGGTTTCACTTACAAATTTTGCAAAATTCAATATTTCACTGGATTAAATTTACTTTGAGGTGTAAGAATTCATTGGCTGTTATTTACAATTCCCTCTTTATACATTTTACTTATTATTTATAGCAATCATGCCTTCCCCCAGTCAAGTTGAATTTTCCTCCAAACAATAACATAACTTACTTTTTTATACAATTTTTAATCTTAGTAAAATTTAGTTTTACATATTATAAATGAGTATGTTTATAAATAAAAAGAAGGCACACATGGAGAAATACACACTTCTTTCTTTTCCAGAGCTGTCATTTCTACGATATTTAGGAATTGCCCCTTGGGATCGGCGAGCAGAAGTTGATTCCAAAGGCGTAGTTTCATCTGGAGATGAAACTGTACTATCAGAGTGACCATCAAAATTATTTTTCGAATGCTGACTATCGGGACTTAAGTTTACTGTATTATCATCATCTTTATTGGCATAATGTGGAGATAATGCTGTAAATGAGGAGAGAATGCAAACAAGATTAAATTATATTTTCTTAAAGAATAGAAGCCTGTGAAATGCTACTGAAATATAACAAGTAAAAAAAATGTTTTTTTAATGATAAGAAATACAAAATAATCGCATTATTTTAACATTTTCCCATTAAATAAAACAAGTTGAAACCTGTGCAATATTTTGTTATAAGCAAACAGCACAGTTAGCAGTATTCTCTTTTTGTCAGATGGTGTTATCCTTCTGTGATGTTATTAACAATAAATCATTTTCTACAGAAAATGATTTATTGTTGATAGATGTTATTAAAATCTTGGTTAGTAATATTTGTCAACAGAAGGAACTGGAAGCAAACATCAATAGTGATTGCTTCATGCTACAGAATAATAGATCCACTGCAGTTTTTACATTATACTTTAAACAATTAAGCTGAATGCATATTCTCAGTTCATATACTAAGATATCCATATCATTTTATAGCAAGCGAATTGCTGTAGGTAACATCATACAATTTATACAAAAGACTATTATCTACATATTATTTCATGAATTTTACATCAAATTTGTTTCATATTCTTAGTTAAAAAAATTGATGTTACTGATAACAAAATTTCATTTCATATTTTTAACGCAATATTTTTCTTAACCAAACCCCATAAAACTAGTATCCCCATAAAACAAGTTGAAACCTGTGCAATATCGTATATAAGTATCCCCATAAAACTTTATATTTTAATTTAAGTAAAAACATATGTCATATTATTAACTTACTAAATATTATAGATCAGCTTAATTTACTTTGAATGTGCTAAGATATATACTACATATCACTTAATGCCATAATTATTCCATGATAAAATTTTGAATATTTTACATAATTTATTAAACAATAAACTGGAAATGAAAGACACTAGACTGCAGATGTAGCCATCAATGATGTACACAGCTGAAGACCAACTGCACCTAAAGAATACTTGAAGCACTGAACTCAAATTCATTACTTGTTGGCAGAGATAATACATTACACAAGATCATGAATATAAATATATTCTAAAGAAACTGAAAAGAGTTGATAAAAAACACTGGGATATCGACACTTTTACAGTGCACTATGACTGTTTTAACAGTATAATCATGATTTTTAATGATGACTGTTTTAACAGTCATAGTGCACTGTAAAAGTTCACATCAGTCTAGTGCACTTCAGGTTAAAAAAGTTGATTATACAATTTGATTTTACATTATTGAGTTTTTCTATTACACGTGTCCTCTCTTAAACATATTGCAAATATCAAACTTAACACATATTGGTGGCCAGTAAAATGATCAAAAACGAGTATCAAAGTATGTTTTGATTGAATGTATGGTGCCTCATATTAAAATCAAACAACTGCAATTCAAACGTCACCTGCTTAAGCATAATTTTCATAATACAATCATGATAATTTTTCAAACTGTCATTGAAAAAATAATTTAAGCAATTTAAAGCAAATCTTGATTTACTTCCCAATTTTAAAAAGAGGAGAAAAATCACCCTGACTTTGCGTTTAACTAATTTTTAACTATATTACTTAATTTTAAGTTGATTTAAAAGAATCAACCTTGAAGAAGTGGACCAGGAACAGTATACGGAAGTCTATATAACACTGTCAAAGTTTGAGAAAACGTTTTGCCCACATTTATAGTTTTTATAACAGCTGAAGTGTTCTGTAATTTTCACCATATTTTTCCTATGCATAAAAAGCAACCTAATGCATCTGGTAGTTTGTGAACTTTCATAACTGAAAAAATGTACCATATGTTTAAATACATTCAGTTAATAAACAAAAGAAGATTAAAAAAGAAGTTGCACGTTTTAAAAACATTTAAAATAAAAAAAATTAGCTAATATAATACACATATGCACAGATAATATCACAGTTTTTATCACAAAACATTTGTTTTATTGTGAAATCTAGAAATATATCTTTATTTACACACAAATTTAGGTTAAAAAAAAAGTATCAAGATATTAGCTGGCACCGTTCAATACACTGCCAATAATACCTAACTGCCACATAACAGTAACTACAAATTCTAAAAGGCACAATTTTACTTTTCCTATGAGACAACATTTGTTCATTTCATGCTCTGACTGCCTTCAGCATCGTATATTTAGATTTGCCAAGAAATAAAACAAATACAATTCATTATTTTCAGGTATTTTACAAAAAAAAAAAGTCATGTCTGCAACTCTGATATAACAAAATTTCAAAATTCAATATTAACAAGCACAGGCACGGTGTTTATAATAAGAGCTCAGAATTGGTTTGACTCACCAATTTCCAGCTCTTATTAAAAATCACCTTCATATTTAGCAGATATCATTTGGAGGCAGAGATAGTCTGTAGAGAACAGCAATTAATTCGACAGGATTCTGAATGAGATTTCCA
Organism: Stegodyphus mimosarum; assembly: GCA_000611955.2. Classification (NCBI taxonomy): domain Eukaryota; kingdom Metazoa; phylum Arthropoda; class Arachnida; order Araneae; family Eresidae; genus Stegodyphus; species Stegodyphus mimosarum. The sequence goes on from KK114401.1 coordinate 353,859, forward strand.
AAGCCAGCTGGGAAATAAAAACAGCTGTTTAAGCTGCTGATATCAGTAGTACATTACACTAACATAAAGCATCAATAGATTTTAGGTGATGTATCAGAGAGTGGTGGAAAATACTCAAATAACCCCCACAGGGGGGAACTTTCGGATTAAATAATTGCAACCACATTTAAATTAATTTTGCATACAGAATATGTAATTTAAATAGATCAAGAAACTTAGTTCTTTTTTTAAAAAAACCAAATTCAATAACAACTAAATACTGTGAGATGCATGAAGGCAGATATGAACTTTTCGAGAAAACACATTTTTTATAATTATCTTACATTATCGTTTTAGTAGCATAATTTATCCAATGAGAAAGATAAAATATAACATTTCAAACAAAATCATGACAAAAATTTAAAAGTAAATAGTAGAACATGCAAATACAGTACACACAATTTCTCCTGCATCCAGTGGAAAAAAATCCACAATCAGTTACAAGGAAAAGCTATACAACTGCTCTATTTTAATCCTGTTATCTTTCACCACAAAACTAGTTGCATGACAAATGTTTATCCAGAAGCTTCTTCTATGCAGACTTTTTTTTATTACGCTAAAACAAAAAATTTAATTCATAAAAATGTTCTATTAAATTAGAATTTTCTTTAAATAACCAATTTTTAATTTTATAGTAATTATAATAATTTTTCATATAAATCGCAAGATACACAACATAGATTCTTTAAAAGATTTTTTCTTAATTTAGAATTAAATAGATCACTTTTACATGCATAACTTTGCCGAACTTTCCACTATTTAAAGGAATTTCTTTTACATTAACAAACTTTAAGTCCTTTTTTGTACAAGTCAATGCAATTTCAACAACAAAATTTCTGTATCTTTTTTTTTTCCCACGTTATCTTTATTAATGGCAGAAAAATTTTACTGGGCCAATTTTATGATTCTTGAGCACCTCAAAATCACAGAAAACCGGCATCCAGTACATGACTATATTTTACTTTAAACAACTAATTTATATATATTTTTTAATTTAGGGAAGAAATGGGAGAGAAGAAACTTCTCTAAATGATAGCATAGCTATATAATTAATTTTCGACTCAATGCTGACATACCAAAATTTTTTAAAGAATGATATAAAATAGCAATAAACTATAAATACACAGTCAGAGATTCAGAATTATTGGGACTTGCATGTTTCTGTATTTTAGATCATCAGCTTAAATGTAGTAAGATGACACATGGAAATAGTAACATCGGAGCTGCAAACCCTCCCAATCAAGGGGTATCAATCTACCAATCAAGGGCCGAAAAGTATTATCATGTCAATCAATGTGTCACTGGCTATGATGCCACTCCTTAGTCAGCAGGTGTTTTAAAGTGGCATGCAGAGGAAAATCCACTTAGCCAGGAGGAAGACAGTAAGAAAATCTCACTTATGGGCCCGTTTTCCATTGAGTATTATTCTCTCCATGTCTAAACTTCATACGGGGGATATTTTTATACTATTAATTTGGTGAGGCAGGGCTGGTGGTCTGGATATTATAACATTTCAGACATCTGTCTACTTCCATGCCCCTCAAATTAACCTACACCTTTACGTTGCCCTGCGTTGGCAACACGCTTTGGGGATTTGTCTGCGATGGAATCGGTTGCTGGAACATTTTGCTTTACATATATCATGTTATCCTATAATTTCTTTTATACTTGTTCGTTCTCTGATGTTTTTATGTATTATTTTCGTTAATGAACAACAGCACTTTAATATGAACAAAATAGTAGCAGAATTTAATAGTTATTTAGAAATGAAAATACACTTTTGATTTTGGTGCCATTCTAACACAGGAACGTAAACATCAGACATCCACATTTTGCATTATATATGTATGCATGTAATGTCAGATAACCATAAAATGTTTGAACAAACTATCAGATATAAACTACTACATAGCTGTGCAAAACTTAAACAACAATGTAAATTTTAATCAGATAGCCATGAAATTGCAGAAAAGGGGTTCTTGTGATCAGTACAATGAACACACAATTCAGTAGAAAGGTCATGGCTATGCAAATGTCAGGAACAAAACATCACAGGCGACATAAGCATACGCAAAACGCATGTGGTCGGCATGCTCACCTGAAGACTACAATAAAAGGAAGAATGAAGATGCAATTAAAGACATTCGCTGCAAGTGAAAGTGAGTTCTTTCGTGAAATATGGCTAGAAGAAATTACCTGGATGACTTCACATGTGGAAGAATGATTGGAAAGCTGGAGGAAGGGCGTAGCATGAACAAGCTGGAGGAGGGGCGTAGCTGAAGAGTTCGAGTGCGCACTTGGAAAGCCTTTTAAACAAAAGGTGCAGCTGTTAGAAAGGTTAGTGGTGGCTGCCCCAGGAAAACAATTGCAGTGGATGACCGCTATATCGTTCTGCATGTCAGAGAGCCCGAAACCAGTCAGCAAGTGCCATAGCTCAGCAGCTGTGTAAAGCAGTGGGGTGACAAGTGTTGCAGTTTACTGTGTACAGATGCCTTCACAAAGGTGGCCTATTCATCCGACGTCCTGAATGCTGCATCCCTTTGAAAGTTGGCTATCACCACCACCGTTTTGAGTGGTACAAGGAGCACAAAAACTGGACATCTCATCAATGGAGTCATGTGCTCTTTATAGATGAGAGTCACTTTAGTGCCACAAGCGAGTCTCAATGCCATTTGATTTGGAGAGAGGTCAGGACACAGTTTCATCCCAGTAACATCACGGAAAGAGACCATTACGGTGGTCTTGGAGTTCTCATATGTGAAGACATTATGCTGAATGGGCAGACAGAGCTCCAAGTTTCTGACAGAGATTCTGTAACTGGAGATCGCTATTGTCAGGAGGTGATCTTTCTCCATATGCATCTGTTCCAAGGTGCCATTAGAGCAGACTTCGTTTTTATGGATAACAATGCATGACCACACCCGACTCCTGCTGTTCAGAAGCTACTGGAAAGTGAAGATATCACTCGAATGGATTGGCCATACTCTCCCGATTTAAATTCCATAGAACATGTGTTGAGTGCTTTGGAGAGATGCCTTAAAACACAATTACATCCTCCGGGAAACGCCCAACAACTGAAACAGATGCTGATTGAGGAATGGGCACTCTTACCTCAAGATCTGTTGGACAATCTGGTGCTGAGTATGAACAGATGGTGCGAAGCAACCATTGCAGTAGGGAAGGACATATCCCATACTAAGGAACATCTGTTTTGAAATTCCTCTTGCACAGCTGATTGTCTGAACAATCATGTGTAATGGTACTATGAGTTCAATAAACCTCTTTTTTGTTTGATTCCATACTGTATTGTATTCATTTTTGTGCAACTATACTTTTGTCATTGTTTAAATACAAAATGCTGCCTTTAATTTCCGAATTTCATGTCTCTCAGATGATTTCTCATGGAGTTATGGCAAAAAGAATACCTGTTTCTTAAGTTTTGCACACCAGTGTATTTTAAGGAAATGTATTTTATTACAAATATGAATAATTGTTCCCTTCATAATTCTTCTAAAAAACTTGAATAATTTATTCAAAGATAGTGTATCAAGTTTTTGCTCAAAATATATGAATATTTCATGCAGGAATACCTTTAAGAAAGGGGGCAAAGAACTACAAGCTTGCAGAACATTTTGTTGGAAAATGAATAAATGTAAAAATCAGTTTAGTGGCATTAATGATACGACCACTAAAGCAATCTAGGAACAGAAAAAAAAGGCTATGAAATTAATCCTCATAAAATGCTAAAAAAAATTATCTTAATTTCAGCAATCTTTATCTTGTTAGATTACTCTATATTTGAACATAATACTATTATAATTTTTTATCTTTAAAATCTGCCTGCATCATACAGCATTTAAATCAAATGAACAATGTTTACATATACTGAAGTTCAAAGGCAGAACTGCAATATAAAATGCTAAAAATTTTTGACAAAACAATTTTTTTCTTTAAAAAAATTCTCTCAAACTGAATAAAGCATTTATTCTCTTTTTTAATTTTCTGGACACACAAATGAAAATTTCAGTTATAAATCTCTGCATTCAAATACCTCAAACAGTATTTTAATCATTTTATTACTCTTGAAAAGAACTTGACACTGTTTCATTCTCAATTTAAACCAGTCACTGTATCAATTCCTTTAAAATTTGAAGCAAATTTGAATGAAAAATAATTCTTATTAAAACACATCGCAAATGATCAAAATACATGGTGATAAAAGATTTAAGTCTAATCACAGAATGACTATGAATCATTATTTATTTATTTATTCAATTTCCAAACAGCTTGGAAATATTGATAGAAAGAAAAGATGAAAATTTTATAAAGACAACACACGCATGCATGTGCGTGTGCACATACACACACATTCGTTCCACTTGTTCTCTGTACCTCATGACAATCTAATGTGAGAACACGCACAAGGCTAGAACGACCTTTTAACTGCTTTTCAGCTTGTTTTTTAAATTATCTATATGCACAAAACTGCTCACAGATGTGCACATTTGGCAACTTCTTGCCAAACCCATTATATTTAACTAACCATATTTTTGTGCAATAAAGCTGCAGCTGAACCTGATAGTTAATTGTAGGGTTGACTTTTCATTTTCTTAATTTATGTAAAATTTTTCACTATTATCTATATGTAAGAATAAGAATACAACAATGTTTAAAAATCAAATCCTTATTTAAACTCTAAACAGGATAGCTAACAATGTATTCCTCACAGTTTGGCTTCATTTTTTTTACCCTAAACCATTTGCTTAGCTCAAAGTAAAGCACATACATTCAGCAAATTTAGAAGTAAACTATTTTTTCCTTATTTTTAATAATTTAACCAGTTTGATACTTTAAAAACTGTGAACAAGAGCAAAACTTTCAATTTTTACTTTAAAAACATTAATTAAATTTCTATTGACAATCATTTGAAAAACTCCAACTACATTTTAACAGGCATTATAAAAACTGTATCTTGCATTAATTCTTTCTTAAGATGTATACTTTTCCAGTCATGCCTAGATAATCACCCTTCCACAATATATCTTGTCCTATCCTGTTTATCACTGTTTAGAATAAAAAATTAAATAAATAAAAGTAAAGGAAACTGAGAAATTCAGTTTCCAGTCTAATAATTCAAAGAACAGATTGCTCTTAAAAACTTTTAAATCATGAAACGTACATAAAAATTACAAAACACATTTTACATTAAGGATTTTACACCAATCAAATGATAAATAAATATTTTTTGTTGATTACAACAAAATGCAAATGTTCATATGAATTATCAATAGATTTATTATAAATTAAATAAAATTTAATTTCCAAACAATTAGGCACATAATTAGCAACTAAAAGATATAAATTACTGAGCAGTGAGTTTAAATAACAGACACCAAGTACACTTATTTAAAATAGCAAGGAGTTTGCTATTAAATCGCAAGTTAGATAGTATCCATGCATCTCACTGATATACACTAGTCATCAAAATTAAAGGATAATGAGAAAAAATATGTTCATTAAGCTAAAGTTGCAACCTATGCCCAATGCTGTAATTATTTACGTTAATTAAATACAACTGAACACAAAATTGCAGCTGTGTTCCATCTGTCATAGTTAATTTAATTGACTAATACTTCCATATTGATCAGGGTAGATGATTTCAATACAGAAAAGCGTATGAGGGCTACCTGACAAAGGGGTGAGATACATTTGTGGTGAGTCTTCCTCAAAAAAACTGGCTCATATTTATATTATATTTATATACAAGGAAAAACAATTGACTTGGATTTGTACCCACATCAAACTACCAATATTTTGTGGTCTTAAACACTCAGTTACTGGTGGGACACTTTCATGTTGTATTTTCTAAGAGATGTTAGCTTTTATTTAATACATTATTTATAACTGTTTATAGTTCTGTTTTTCCTCCCTTAATTTGAGGCCCTTAAAAGAGGATTTGTATTTTTAATTTATGGCTCTGAAAAGAGTTTTTTTTTTAATTTATTTATTTATTTAATTTCACCTCTTTAACTGAGGTGTTCAATCCTGCTAAAATTTCATATGAAAAATCTGAGTACATCTAACTCATCAATGTTAAATTTCCCACACTCAATCATGTTTCCCAACAGATAATCTAATTTCCACATTTCTGCTACATGCCTCACACATTTAACCCATTGCTTAGGAGTTAGCAAATCAGTCCCTTTCTCAATGAATTTATGAACTTTATCCTTTTAGAAGTTTTGTTTTCAGATGCTACATACTCTTAAGCAGTACTCTATATGAGTTCAGCTGGGTTCAGTACACAATGATATGGTGTTAAAAGACCACAGTCCGTCTGTCTTCAGCAGCTACAGCATCGATATGATGGAATTAAAACTGTTTTTTTAACCTTAGAAATAAGGGCTAAAAGTTCCTTGTCCTTGAAGAAGGAATGTTTAGAGACAAAATGCTGTTGTACGTTGCATTATCCAACACAGTGCTAGGTTAAAAGCTAAGCAGTAATATTTAACAGACCAATTTTAATAGTATTCTGTATTCATTGTTCCATGATAATCTCCAGTCTTTTTTTTTTAGCTTCGAATATACATATGTTTCAGGAAATAAACCCATTTTTGTTGTCAGCATGAACAACTATGCATCGTGAACCTTTTCCTGAGAAAGCAATGAAATCTGTTGAAAGGACACTAAAAAAGGCTTTTTAGCAATTTTTATTGTTTGTAACCAACTAAGTTTTGGTTCTAGAATACCCAAAATCTATCCAATTCTAAATGGTATGAAAATTGCTCTAATCTGTGCACAATATTTTTTGTATCTATTGGATACTATGGCTCTAGCATTGAATATTGTCATGTTCAATCAATATTGACTGTCTTTTCACTTTTTAAATGCAAATCCTAAATCATTCAGCATTCATCCTACTGTACGAATGGTCACATGTGGGAAATCAGTTTCATCATTTAAAACATTTCGCCCTTTTTTTACAGTAGGAAATCATTCTGTAAAAAGAAACCATGAACTTCACATTGTTGCCATTATATCGTTTGATTTGAGTTTGTGAACTGATTTTCAGGGGTTGTTTTTTCCACGGAGTCAAAAATTCACCCTTTCTTTCATGCTTGTCACTTCTGCTTATCTCAGAAACACCAGACAAATAAGCAGTAAAAATAACAATTTCATTATCAGATTTATTAGTAAAATGCTCTCATAATTTAACACACATTCATAATGATAAACTTAGCCAAACTGCATATTCATTTTCCGAGCTTATTAGGTTGAATATTACACACATTTGTTTAACATGGTAGCAGATACCATAACAACTGCTTTCTTCTCCTCCTGGTCAATGAATAGTTAATTGCTTTTCTCTGAGAAAATGCAGCAAGGCCAGGTTGCTGGAGTTTGTAGTTTCACCAATAATGGCAAAAAGGGGATGCATTCCTATTGGTCAACGAATGATTACCATAATATTAGCAAATTTTCATGTAAAAAGCTGGATGTGACATAAGCTACTGTTTCACACATTTTTTTTTCCTCTTCCATTTACATTTCATACCATAATTTTTGCAATACAACTTCTCAAAATGGTAGAACTATATTTTATGGTGAACACATGCACTTTCTACTATATCTAGTGTTCTCAACTTCCACTGACTGATATAATACGGCAGTCATTTCTCCGTATCCTTATTTGTGTCCTAGAGAGACTCTTTTCAATTCCTCTTTGCATAACATTGATATAAAGATATCTGAAGTCATAGTTGTTTCCATCAAGAATGAGATACATAACAATATTAATTTCCTTAAGATGAAGTCAAAAATGCAGCTGAAATTCATTATGTAATATCTGTGAAGAAGCCTGCACAACTGCTGACGAGGTAGATGTTGAAAAAAAAAGCAAATGAATATATCTCAAATTATATGATATATTGGCTCGATGTCCAGGTGGCAAGCTTCTGTGCACAAGTTGTGGTGTATTATACTGTTTTAATTGGGAAAGCAATTAAATGGATAAACTAGCCGCTGCGTGGCCAGCCTTCGTCTGACTTTTAAGTGTACCAGAAAAATGCCTAAAGAGAACACCAAACATTAAATCTGAAAACTGCACAGAATTTTACACTGCAGAACAATTTTATCGAAAAAGAAACAAACAAAAACGGAAAAAAAATTCAGTTAAAAATGCATTACATATAAAAAGCATACAACGAAATAAGCAATATCCCTTAATACAAATATTAATTATCCTAATAAATAAATTAACCAACTTCCCTTTGCAAAATCTTAAGAACTTAAATGGTATAAACAGATTAAGAACTTAAACAGATTATCATGCAAAACTTTTTTATAATTAAAATTATATATAATTAAAACATAATATTACAATGAAATAAGCAATATCCCTTGATACAAATGTTAATTATCCTAATAAAGTAATTAAACAATTTACCGTTGCAAAAAGAAACAACTTTTTAATTTCTTAAACTTTTCGGTCTCTTAAAAACAGTAACATAAGAAATACGATGAAAAATTGTTGCCAAACCGAAATTTTTAAAAGAATGAAACTATTCAAAATGATGCAATTTCATCAAAAATCTATCAACAACAATAAGAAAGGAAAATTGTTGCCAAAACTACATTTTAAAATATCTGAGATGTGAGAAGTGTATTCGGAAGCTTCATTTAAAAAATTTTAAAAAAATACAAAATATTATTATTTTTCCAAAATTCCTTTTTTAAAAGGAGTCGAAAGGATTAAAGTTCAACGTGTCCAAAAATCAAAGGAAAATAAACAGCACATTTTTTAAAATAAGTTTTGTTTAAAAAAATTCTGCTGAAAAGCTGTTAAGCTCACCTTCCTAAATAAATTCGTATTTAATCGATTTATTGAAATACGAAATTTATTTTAAGTTCATAAAATAGCTAAGTGTCTACGCTTCACGACGATGTCAAAATGAAATGTATAGAGTGAATCTCCCTTTCCTGCAGCCCATTATGTCTTAAAATGACGCGATTTGGTCACAAAACATAAAATTAAAAAAATTCGAATTCGAATTTCGAAAAAATCGCTTCGAGGTGCACTGGCTCTTGTGTAGATACACCTATGTACCAAATTTCGTGGCCCTGGGTCTATTAGCTTACTTGCAACACAAACGAAAGACACACACAGACTCTTTGTTTTATTATGTAGAGATAATACATTTATCAGAATCTTTTCTTATATGTAACATTTCTCCCTTCATTTCCTCTTCATTATTTTCAAGTTCTCTAGAAACTTAATTTTTAAAAAAAGCCCTCAGATTTTTCACACATTAGAAAGACTTAAAAAGTATTTGCTGGTTATCTGACACCTGTCAGTATGCCATGAAAATTCTACTTGCATTTTTCGGTAACAAAATCTGGTTTTCAGCGATATTGTTTGGCAATCATATTCAAAATGTTATCAAACAGATTATTATTCTCTGCAAATTATCTCTGCCTCCACATGAACTCTCACAAGTAAGAAAAATGCCAACAAGATGTACATCCATTCCTCTGACTTACAAATGTATCTCATTGTTTGCATATTAATGCCTATCTCAGGATAGAAGCTGACACTGAAATAATAAAAGGAGACATTCCCCTCACCTCAAAAAAGAGAGAGAATGATGTAAGCAAGAAAAGGAAACGAAACAAAATTTCAACCTTTTTGAAAAATCCAGAACAGCTTCTAAGGTGTTCACAAAACTCAGTTAGTGGTAATATTTTAGGCAATGCATTGGCAGGTACCAGATAATTGACAAATACTTCTAAAATTACAACTTGAATATCTAAATTAATTTAATTATCAAATAAATTCCAAAATTCCTTCATTCAAAATGAACATAAGAAAAGAATTCAATCTAATTACAAGGAAAAAAAAGAGAAGTAAGAAATCATATAATATATTCATACAACATGGTTAAATTTAATACAAAATAAGAAGAGAATACTTTCATACCAAGATTTGCTGAAGAATTGAAAAGCCAATCAAATCCTGCAATGCTACTTCCTTCAGAAGGAGCTGGAGATGGACAACTGTTTGCTTCACTCCAAGGCAAGAAAGAAAGTTGAGTTCGGTCATAACTTTCACGAGGATATGGTTTGTACACAAGGGTGTAATGGCTATCATTACTGTCTGGTAATGATATTGAAAGTGTCTCACTAGATACAGATGATGCTTCACTTCCACAATGCCCAGATTTAACACCACAATTATCTTTTGACACTCGTTTGTCCTCCTGCACGGGATGAATCATAAAATTTACAGATGCTTTGTCTTTTCCATGCTTAAAAGTTTCTAACTCAGAGGGCAATAATGAATACTGTTTCTCACCCACACAAGATTTAGAATTACTTGTATTTACATTACCTTCAGGTTTTTTAGAATTAAGCTGCCTTTCTGAGTACAGCTCTTCAGATATGCCTAACGAACGGCTACTTCGAGCAGAAAATGTCCGCATATGCTTTGAAGAACCTGCAGTTTCTAATGAACGATGTCTCACTAGTGAACAGTTAGAGGAAGAAGTATTTTCATCATCCTGAGATGAGTTAGGTTCAAATGTAGGTATAGTAGATATGGAAGAATTACCAGTTCGATTATTTTCCATGCAGCATGCCTGATGCTCATCACTGAGTTCAACTATAGGTTTTATAGCCTCACTAAAACTAGGACGCAGAAATTCAACACTGCGTAATGGCACACCAGGCCTAGCACCAATTCCGCTACCACTACTACTGCTCCTTCCAATCATCTCTAAACTTACTGGATGTGATGGTGGAACACTAGGAGATGGCTTTTCAGGACAAGTCTCTAGTTCACTGTGAGCTCTTCTTACAAATCGTTTATCCCGCTCAGCACGAGCCTGGCTTCGATTTCGACTCCTAGCAAGCTCAGCAGCCCGTATGCTAGGATCTTGTGACATGAAACCCAACTCTACTGAGCCTGTACCCTTGAGTAAAGCTTCAGAACTAGAACTTGATGAAAGACTCAAAGCACTAGGAAGATAATTTGCATGATGAGAATCAGAAAGTATGTAAACAGAACCTGCAGACACAGCTGTATCTTCTGAATGTCCTGGAAATAAAACAAATATCAATAAAAAAGATTTATACTCTACTAAGCCAATATACTCAAGAATAATGATACAGTTCCCATTAGCATTTCTATGGCAGTTATTCTAGTACAGGAAAAATTGCTGGAAAAAATTCTTGACATTTTGTCATGACAGATTTGCTCTAGTAAAATATCAGAACTAGTTCAAAGAGCAGAAACCTTAATATTTATATATTTTATTTATAAAATTATTATAATGTTTTAAGCTATTTTTTAGCTTTGGAGTAAAATAAAACTACATTAAGATGCTTTTAATATCACAATATAGTTACATTTCTCTCTCTGCATACATACATATATATATACACACACACACAGACACATATGTATGCATATGGCACACCCAGATTTAACATTTATGGGGCAAGGACGAACTAATAAGTTTTTAGTTCTAAATGAAAAACGGTACATTATGTAGAATAAAATGAAAAATAACTTAATTTGCAGGAATTGACTAGTTCATTATTTCATTATTTGGTTAAAAGACTGAAAAATTGTTTCTTAAGAAAAGTGTATTTAAACATAAGGTATGCACTTGATTTTGTGAGAAATCAAGTTAAACATGATCTGCTGAAGATGAACCATTTCGTTAAGTCAATTGTCCATTAGCAATCAGTTGGAATCAATTTGTTGAAAATTTGGAATAATTTTTTAAGCTAAATCTAAATTGTAAACTTAAATGAGCTCCCCCCCAATACCTTTTTGTCGACCGTAAAATTAGCAGAGATCCTCCAAACTTACATCAGTCATGCCGGCAGAAGTTTGAAAGAACAGATCATTAAGTTTGAAAATATTTCTTTGTGTGCCATTTTGGTGAAGGCATATAACAAATTTTAATATTTTTTTTCAAAATGTGAAGGTGAAACATAAAAAGAGCATATTTTTCTCTATAAAAACTAAGCTTATCAAGGATAAATCCATGCAACAAAAAAACTAAGACAGCTTACCCATTACTGGTGTTAATCATATAAGCCCATTCACAACAGCGTATTCAACCAGTGGTAAAAACTGGTACTTCTAAGATGTCCTATTCACACACAGTACTATTCACACACATGACACAGAAACATTAACTGCTTATCAAACTGGAGATAGAATGTTCCCGGCTCTCAGAAGCATGGCAAATGAGGAAGATTTACCACACAGCATTACGTGGTTCGTTCATTTCTAGTAAACAACATGGCTGACATGCAGCTGACCACATACTAGAGTATCAGCAAAATTATCACATTGATAAACATCTGGGAATGCAATAGTGTTAAAAAAAATTAGATGATATTACACATATATGACGCAAATAAAGATATATCTACAAGTTTAACTTGGGTTGAATATATGGAAATACTCTTTAAATCAAAATGCTGAGGCATAAATATCTCCTGCAATGCAACAAATTAAGGGACTCTAGATATGTCAGCTTTAGTGATATTAATGTTGCAAAAGGAATGCATAAATTTCCTTCGGTAAAACCACCACATTTGATGAAATAGCAAGCTGTCCTCTAAAAATTGTATGCTTAATTGTAGGTTCAAAAATAACTCTGGGGGAGGGAGCTTTTATTTAAAATTATTAATGAACTAAAAAGAGAAAAATAATATAGCATATATTTTAATGGGAACAAGACATTTAATAATATTCTCAACAAAATACATTACAATTTTATATAATGTACAATAAAAGCACGAAGCACCCTTGATAAATTTAGAAAGACAGTAGCTTATATACTTGACAATGCAATTTGATTATCCACTTTCATTATTTGGCATCCTCACTTGTATTATTCAAAACATAAAATTGCAAATAAATTTCGTTAAAAAAAATATTCAATCCTTTTTTACTTCCTTGTACGAAGTAAAGGAAGTATTGTAATCACGAAAAATTCTGGTTATCATATTTCAACTAAAATATCCATTTTGACCACTACTGAATGCACTTTAATGATGTTTTTGAATGACAGCTGCACTTAAGGACAGAATAAAGGACTAGTTTTCCCCAAACAGATTACAATATTGATTCAGAACAGATTTTTTTTTGTGATGTCCGTATGTACGTATATATCTTGCATAACTCAAAAATGAGAGCCTCAGAACGTTGAAATTTTGTATATAGGACTGCTGTAAGATGTGTTGTGCATCTCCCTTTTTTGGCTGCAATCAGCCACACCAAAAGTGTATAAATATATATATATAAGTAAAGACATAAAGTTAGAAATTTTGAACTACTATTTCACAAAGACGAAAACTGAAATTCATAACTCTAAAGGCAACAAAGAATTTTTAAAATTGTTAAAACAAAAATATTAAACAACCATACCCCAATTAAAAATTTTATGAAATTTAAAGAAATTTAAAAACTGAAAAGAAGAGGTATTCAATCAACTTCAATGCCACTTCATCAGGGGAACAGAACATTGAAACCAATCGTTAAAATACTGAAACTTCTTCTTCAAAAATCCTTGCTTTTCTGTATCCAGAATTAGCCGATGAACCATTTCAATGTATTTTTATTATAAATGTTCATGCGAAAACTCTGGCCCCTTTTGTTAAGTAAAATAGTTTTCTCTTCATTTAAGGTATAAGATTCTAATTTAAATTTACTTTGTTTTTTCCTTGCTTTGGGGAAGTACCAGAATTTTCGTCATTTTTATCAAGTGAAATGGTTTTCTCTTTATATAAGGTACAAGATTCTAATTTAAATTTACTTTGTTTTTCCTTGCTTTGGGGAAGGGCCAGAATGTTTGGGTGAACTATTTTAAGTAAAATACACTGAAATGGTTCATCGGCTAATTCTGGATACAGAAAAGCAAGGATTTTTGTAGAAGAGAGATTTCGATTGGTTTCAATGTTCCGTTCCCCTGTTGAAGTGGCATCGAAATTGATTGATTTCCTCTTCTTTTGAGTTTTTTTAATTTCTTTAAATTTCATAAAATTTTTAATTGGGGTATGCTTATTTAAAATTTTTGGTTTTAACAATTTTAAAAATTCTTTGTTGCATTTATAAGATTATTTGAAATTTATTACTTATGAATTTCAATTTTTGTCTTTGTGAAATAGTACAGTACAAACTCTGAGATCTGGACATCCAATATCCAGAATGATCTAAATTCCAGACCTTTAAACCCACCAACAAAATTTTTTTTTAGGATTTTTTTTGTGCTTTAGGCATGTGCATTTGATTTTTTTTCCGTAAAAATGTGGAGAACCCTGATTCTTAATTTCACTTTGGCACTAAATAAAACACCTCATTATTCATGAAACAACCATTTTAGCATAAATTTGTATGATCATTAATTTGGCTCCATAGCTGCATATCTGCTTAGCATATATCTCAAATATATTATCTAATATTTAATATCCCTGACACAAACTAGCAAATCATTATTTATTGTATTTTGCTTTCAACACTGTATGTTTATCAACAAGTGACAACTTCAGTAATGACTCATGCAGCGATCCCTAAACAATTTTTTTATATGAGTAATTGAATATTTATGATGACATCAAGCTTGGCAATGATTAAAGATTTAAGTTAAATGCGCTAAATGTTGACAAGAAAAAATTTCTATCCATTTCCATATGCTAAAAATAGAAATAAGCCAAAAGATTACATTTAAGGCTATTTGAATTGAGAATAACTGATTTTTAATTCACATAAAACTGAGAACCGGCGCCAGAGCTCGTATGTCCGCACCAGATGGCAGAATCTACAGAAGAAAAAATTTAGAGAAGCACCGAGTAACAAAATTAAGGGGTGATAAAATTTTTAGAATTTAGGGAAAGCACTGGGACTCAACTTAGGGAGGCACATAGTAGCAGAATTTCTCACAGAGACTGTCAGACTCACAGAGGACTCACAGAGACTGCATCAGGCGACAAAATATCTAGCACTGGTCCTCAGCAAGCTTAAGTATATGTAGGAATTTATTTATTCAGGACTCAGATAGATACACCTTAAGCATGTGCAAGAATTACACATAAGTATAATAAATAACTAGATTAATAATTAATATAATTCAGGCTTAACTGTCTCAATGTGCAAGAAGCAAGGCAAAATTTAAAGGAACATTTCGTTGCCATGCTACATAGCCAATCTTGTATAGCAGACACAGTTAAGCTAGGCTAAAATTATACTTTGCTGATTCCAAAGAATTTCAGTCAACATAGCAAACTACGCTGTTCCTTAACTTTCTGATTTGATTCAGCTTATTATTTTCTGTAGGCTGTTATAATTACAGCAATTTTATGAAAACTAAAGTTTGAACTTTCGATTATGTCACAAGGTGTTTCTAATTCTGGAGCTGCAACAAGATCTACAAAGTAAAAGCATGTTTCGATGTCTATTCAACATAAAGTAGAATACTGCAAAAAAATAAAAAATTCATATAGGTATATCGGTCTCAAAATTATGCAATGAGTATGGCATTGAAAAGTCTACTGTATATGACATAACAGAAAAAGGAACTTTATGAATTTTTAGTGGATTCCGACACCCCCTCACAATGAATAACAAAAATTATTCGCTATGCTAAAAGTGACAATCATGATAAAATGATAACTGAATGGATAGACAGAGACGCAGCGAAGGCGTGCCATTGATGGGTCCCATGCTAATGGCTCAAGCTAAAATATTTCATGAAGAAATGAACTTAAAAACTGAGTGTACATATTTGATAGACTGGTTATCCAATTTTTAAAACTTCTGTGATATAATGCAATTAAAAATTTCAGTTGAAAATATTTCAGCTGATACTGAAGCTGCTGAACTATTTGCAGATGAATTCATTGAACTCATTAATAGTGAAACATTATCTCCAAGACAAATTTTCGTAAGTGTAGAAAATTTTTTGTTTCAAGTGTAAAATTTTCGAAATCAGAAAAAAAAAATACGCAACCTAGAGCATTTAAAGGAGTAAAAGATTTTTCCCTTATGCAAATAAAAGTGCATGGATGACACAAGTGTTAATCTATGATTGGTTTGAAAATCATTTCATACCCAAGACTCGGCAAAATTTGAATTCAGTTGATTACTTGATGACGCAAAAAATTGTCCTGATTGTAGATAACTGTTTGGCTCATATTTCAGTTTTAAAGTTTTAATGAAAGGTAATGTATTCGTATTATTCTTTCCCCCAAGCCCTTCATTCAACCTATGGAGATTGGAATAGTGTGCACACTAAAGTGCAAACATAAAGTCACATTTTAAAAAATCCATGGTAAATTTCTCTAATATTGGCAAGACGTTTCAGGAATTTAAAAAATATTTTAGCATAAAAATATGCTGTGTGGAGCATATTAAGATCATGGAAGGATGTGCCTCCAGATACTTTAAAAAATGCTTGGCATAATTTAGGGCCAGCTACCATATTTCATGGTGAGGATGATGAAGATGATAGCCACGAATTTGAAGGCTTTCAGATATAACCACAGGTTAAATTTTCCATTTAATGGATTTTATAAAAAAACATGGAGAAGCAGTAATAAATAAAGATGATATAACAAAGTTTTTCATTGAGATCACAATGCTCCAATCATTGATCAATTAATGGACAGTGAAATCTGTAATATGGTTCTAGATCTAAAAAATACTGCTACCGATAGCAAAGAAAGTGACAGAGAGGGTACTGAAAACGAAAAAATTTTGATTGAAAAATTAGTCGAAATTCTCGACACAGCAACTATAGGGCTTGAACAGTGAAACTTCGTAACTGAACAAGAGATTATGTCTGTCTATAGAATTGAAGAGAAAGTATTAGCACAAAGATGAAGGAACTTAAACAATTAATGTTGAAAGAATGTTTAATAAAGTAAACAAATAAATATTAAGTTTTTTTTTTCTGATACTCTTTAGATCACAAATGATTCATTATTTCGAAAATATGAAATCACGATTTCATATTTTTAATTTTATAATTTCTACATGCCATATTACTAGATTTCAACTGATAATCTAACATCAGGAAAAATCACAAATCCAGAATCGCCGAAGTCCTGACATGTCCGGATCTTGGACTAGTTCTAAATTTCTTACTTTATGTCTTTACTGATATTTTTTCAGCAGCTTAACGTGTGAAAATACTATGAAAATTTATAATTTTGTTTTTAAAAAATGTTTTGTAATTATATGCATATATACCCACTTTGTTACTTGGCTCTATGAGCTCAGTTTCTTTTTATTCTTATATGCTGGTAAACTGTGCATTTTTTTTATGCTTTTAGTTAATCTGCATGCAATAGTTGTAGAATTATCAATGATTTAAAAGTTATTAATTTTGAAGTCAAGCAACAAAAGTCAGCATAATATATGAAAATTTTCACAGAATTAGTTTCGATCGTTTTACCAAACCAAACAGTCCTGTGAAAGTTTGCAACTGTTTCACTGACTTTTGTTGCTTGACTTCAATATTAATACTTGTTCAGCATGTTATTTAATCTTAATTTAAAAGTTGTTTAAGTGTGACTAAGCCTAATATTTTACCACAGCAGTCATACTTGTTTACATTTGAAACTTAGAAGAATAGTGAATTAAGTCAGTTTCTGCACATTCAGTCCCTTTTTCCAAGTGGGGTCAAAAGTAAACTGTCAGTTTTGTGCACCAAAAAATCTGCCTTCCTGCCTGCTGGTCGAATTGTTTATTTTTGCATAGAAACTCTAATTTTAAGTGTAAAAATTGTTTTTTTAATTGTTTTAACTCTATTTAGTGTTTAAATTTTTCTGCATTTTTCAAGTTTTAATACATGTATTTCAAGGTTTTATGTATTTTTGTCTTATCACAAAGTGAGAACTGAATTAATTGAATGAGAAATATATCTCAAATGAAATTTGAGGGAATAAGTTTAAATGAAATGCAGGAAAAATTACATATAATTTAATATTCCATACAAGGAAGTCACATCAGATTTTTTCTATTAAAAATACAAGATAAATTCTTTCATTCCTTTAAGTTCATTAATTATTTTATGAGCTTTTCATAAAAGCTTTCCTTTAGTTTTTTTACTTCCATCTTTTTAGTATCAAAAGGATGCTGTCATTCATATTATTCAATTCAAAAATCCTTTCCCAACAATGAATAATCGCCATTTTTTTCTCAGCAATTCTCTTACATTGAATAGTAGAAAAAATCCAAAGATTTTTAAAAAAGAAGGGAGGAGAAAACAAATTACATATCATATCTCACCAAAGTAAAATCTCATATAAACCTCATTTAAGAGTTTTTCTGCTCCTTGCTCAATCTAAGGGTGCAAATACAAAAATTCTGAGATTTTTTAAATATTCTTGAAACAAAAATATATGCAAAAAATCGCATTATCTTTAAATTTTAAAAAAATGTAAGTCAAACTTATAAAAAATTGGTTCACCACATTACATTCTCATTTACAATGAGTGTCTGTACAAATCTGTGCTACATGACTTATCCGAAAATACACTAAAAAATAACAGCGAAGTTTTGGTCATAGTGACAAACACTGAGAGTGAGCTAAGTAAACACTTATATTGGGTTGGAGGGAAAGTTCTGTTGTATTTTAAACAGGCGGGTGATTTTTCTTGTAAATAAAAAAAACATCTGGCTAGTGACTCAATCAGATTTTTTGTTGTTGTTGTTGTTGTTTTAGCTGCTGTATAATATAAAAGGTGCCCTTTTCTACCGTTCATCATTTACTTGTGATATTTAAAGTGAAAAACATGTCAGTAGATAAAGTGCATTTACGACACTGCATTTTATATGAATTCCAAACAGGAAGCACCGCATCGGTTGCATGTAAAAATTTATGTACGGTATTTGGAAAAGATATCATAAATGTTCGTACTTGTCAAAGATGGTTTAGCAAATTTCATTCCGGGGATCTGAGCCTCAAAGATAGTGATCGATCTGGATGACCATCCAAGATCGATAATGATGTTTTGCAATCCATGTTGGAAAATAATCCACATTTAACAAGTCGAGAAATCGCAGAAGAGTTTGGCATTCATCATACAACTTTTGGAGATCACATTAAATCTCTCGGGTTTGTGTTAAAGCAAAGTGTTTGGGTTCCACATGAATTAACGGAAAAGAATTTGTCTGATCGTGTAAGAATGTGTTCATCACATCTGATTAGACACAATGTGGAGCCGTTTTTGGACAGGCTGGTTACTGGAGATGAAAAAAGGATTCTTTATGAGAATATTAAGAGAAAAAAATCTTACTGCGAAACAGGAAGATCATCAGCAACAGTTCCAAAAACCAAGTATCCATCAACAAAAAGTACTGTTTTGTTTATGGTGGGACAGGAAAGATCCTGTGTACTATGAGTTGCTGAAATAGGGAAAAACCATCAACACGGATCTGTACTGCAATCAGCTGGATAAATTTAATGCAGCTATCAAAGAAAAAAGGCCAGCATTAGCGTCCAGAAAAGGATTAGTGTTCCACCTCTGCAAAATTATCTAACGGGGAAAAAATTCAAGTCTTTTGAAAGTGTTTCTAAGGCAGTTGCTGACTATTTTAACTCCAAGGATGAGAACTTCTACAAAACAGGAATTCGCAAGTTACCTGAAAGATGGCAACAGGTTGTAACAAATAACGGAACATATGTAATTGATTAATATTAAACACGTATTTTTATAAATGAATTCAAATATTTTCTTTAAAATATGACAGAACTTTCCCTCCAACCTGATAAAATGCCATTAGTTTAAAAATAAACTCTAGAAAGTCACCTAAGTACTATTATTTTTAATCACCCTTGTTCTGGAAGAGAGTTAAGAATTTCTTTTATAACCTTTTAAATTTTAAATCTTTATAACGGATATATTTTTCAATGTTAAAATTTTAAAGCATGTAAAAGAATATTACATACCAAAATAAAGTTATGAAATCAATGTTTAAAATGAAATGCTGAGAAAAATGTATATACACTTATGAAACCAAAACAATTACAAAAAGATGGGAATAGATTTTATCCGAAATAATTTTAAATAGTAATTAACCTTTTTCCTGGGGGTGAAAGTAATACAATTAAATTAATTGTAAATATAAAATCTAGATAAAAAGGGTGAAGAAATATTATTCATAAAATGGCAGGATATATTTACAGGAAGTTTAATTTCTTTTAAAGTAATTCTTTGCAACAAGGGTATTCACATTAACAAAGAAGTAAGTAAAATTTTAGAGAAAATCTACATATAAGTATGAAAAATAGTGAAACATAATGAGATCATAACCTTAAAACTATTAATTTAGAAGTGAAACAATAAAAATCAGCGTTATATTTTCATATTTTCACAGGACTAGTTTCGATGGTTTTACCGAACCGCCATACTCAGCTGCAAAAGCACAAATGAACGAAATGATTTCTTGATCATTTGCGCTTTTGCAGCTGAGGATGGTGGTTCGGTAACACCATCGAAACTAGTCCTGTAAAAATTTGAAAACATAACGCTGATTTTTGTTGTTTGATTTCTAAATTAATATTTGTTTGCCGTGTTATTGTATCTTAAAATTACGTTTCAAAATAATGTACAAGAAAAATTTATACTTCCCCTTCTGCCTCATAGCATAATTTTTATAAATGTAAAAAATCACCTAATAAAAGTCTTTTTTATTATTCTTCTTTTAAAAGAGGATGAAGAGTTGGTTTTATATCCCACAAAATGTCAACACTTTGAAACTGATACATTTATACAACTTGAAATTTTAAAATACTAGATGTCAAAAATCTATAAATTAATTGATTTTCAAAAATTCACTAAAATATAAGAAATTATGTTAAACATTTCATTTAAAAGGCATTTTGCCCTGCTCTAGCAAATGATGCAAGCTATAAAATTCTGAGATGTTGAGTTAGTTCATTAAATGAAAATATAAGCAATATTTCACTTCAACATTAAATTTTTAAAAAATCTAATTTGAATTTTGAAAATATCACTGCATATTGTATCACCGTCCATAAACAGTGTAAGTAAAACTTTAAAACTTGATAGCTTATCAAGAAATAGTTTCAATATCAATGCAAACTTTTCACCATACACGAGTGAGCTAAAATGTGTATTATTATTAGTAATAATAATAAAAATAAAGCATAGCTCTTTCAGAAATCTTATGAAATGTCTGGCAGCTTCTTTAGAAATAAATAACACTAAAAAACTCTAAACATTATAAATCATACAATCCAATTCAATTTTATAAACATCATTATTCGCAGTGGCTTACGATAAAAGAAGATGGGAGTGCTATAGAATGCTTCCAAAAGAGAAAAATCTCTCACGGCTCCTTTTTTCCCTCTTACTAATGACAGCAGTGTGAAGGACTTTCGAATGTGTGTCAGAAATAGTGATGAGAAGCTATAAACATATATATATTTTTTTAATGGTGATCAAAGTCAAACATAATTTGCTACCTAGGATTTATTTTTATCCCCAAATTGGTATGATAAAGAAAGAATAATGTACACTTCCCTGTTTAACTAAAAGCTTAAATACTCATTTAGGTATCAAAATTAATCATTAAACAGCATGATTAACTTAAACAGATATACCTATTTGATCTTGTGAAGCATTATTATTTGAGAGAGCAGATATGAGAGTGGTCATCTCTTGCATATTATTTTTGCCAACATCTGTAGTCCATGACCTGCCTTCTGATGCTGCAACTAACAAAATATTAATAAAAAAAAATAATACAATTAGTAAACTTTCATATAAATTTGGTAATTACCTATAACTTAAATTTTCTTCCATTCATAACCAACTCCTAAATTTAAAAAAAAAAAAAACTAATAAGCCTTCCATCACTAGATATTTTGCAGGAAAATTTTCTGCATTTAGTATTAAGATAATTCTTCCACTGCATACTTTTATGATAATTTCTAGAATCATAACACATATAACAATCATACAGAAT
Organism: Stegodyphus mimosarum; assembly: GCA_000611955.2. Lineage (NCBI taxonomy): Eukaryota > Metazoa > Arthropoda > Arachnida > Araneae > Eresidae > Stegodyphus > Stegodyphus mimosarum. The sequence goes on from KK114401.1 coordinate 375,907, forward strand.
TGATTGGCTGCAATAATGATAATTATTTAAAGCAAAAGGCATACATATAGTTCCAATATTTTTTACATTATTGACAACATAAGAAAAGCTAAAAAAAATTCATAATCTCTTTCATCACATTTGGTAAAAAAAATATAATTTTTCAGACCCTTGGATTCCTCCCCTGGGATGCTCTTTATCAAAATTGGATCAAACTGACCAAAGTCATATTTATATGGTCACCTATATGGTGCTCAAAATCCATACCAATGACAGATGCGATCTTGCACTGTTTCCCTCAATAAAATTCACAGACTTGTTCTGATTAGGTAAGACAATTAAAATATGCCAAAATAACAAGAAAAATTTTTCTCTTAGACACTATAAAATTTATGGACCAAAACTACAATTTGATTCAAGATCACGAAGCTTAGAAACAACAGACTTTACAATATAGTCACTATCAATTTTAATGCATTTCTTATGTAGATATTCCTAATGACACTCAAATTTGTTTTTGATGTTTAAGTTTGTCGTGCTCTCATGGGAATCATCTTGGTCCTAATACAAGCCCTGGTTTCTAAAAAACAGACATAAATCAGCTTATGCCGCAATATAACAGAACATAACTAGAATCAGTTGGTTTCCAAAACTCTACTGGAAGGATTATCTTGGCCAGGAGACCTACAAATATATTATGTTCACATTCGATGAAACACATAAATATTCATGGTAATAATATAGCTGAATGTTGAATATCTAAATTTCAATAGATAAAAAAATCAGTGTCCTAATTATTTCTATAAAATTAAAGTGACATTTGAATTTCCCCACATGGATGGTGTTTAATCACATAAGGTACTAGTTACATACACATGGTTGCAGTTTAGGAAATAAGCATATAAACAAACTTTCAGACTACAATAACTTCAATCGTCAGATATCTTTTAGTAGAATTATGCAAGACTGAAATTATTATAAATTCTTCATAGAAATTATAACTTCACATATACTGATAACGAAATTTCTGGGAAATCAATCAAATATTCCTAAAGGGAGTTATGTTTTTGAATTCAAATTTCTTAAAGAAATCTTTTTATAGCAGAAAATCACAACTAGAAGCATGAGTTTTTAATTTCCATTTATAGAAATGAGAAAACTTGAAATTCATATCACAGACATTAAACTTTTATATCAGCCCCTAAATCAGACACATTTAGCATTAGATGAATGTGGATGAAGTTTTATTATTGTGACAGTTATTTTTAGGGCCAACTTTGCATAATACAAAACTAGCATGCCCCCAATCTAAAATATTTTAGTACAGTAAGGAAAAACTTTTCTAATTTGAATTTTCTATGTAAAATCACAATATCAAAATTTCCATTTTATATATTTTAACAAAAAGATACCATGCGATCAAAACTATCATAACCTAAAAACTGATTAGGTTCATTCCTTAAATTGAACCTACAAGTCTATGATTAATAAGAAGTTCAAGAGCTATTTAATCTTAAAATCGTTTTTTATATGTCCAGCAAAAGACGACAAAATTTTTAATGCAATGAGATTTTCAAGTACATAAATAGGGTATTTTCTTTATTCCACATGCCTTCATGGTGTAACTAGAAGCATAATTGATGCGTATTCAAAAGTCCAGGATTCGAGTTCTAGCGAGGGCACTGCACTTTTTTCACATCTCCGGCATCAAAAATCCTAATGACTCTATAAATTATTAATCACAGCTGTTTATTTCATAGTAAACCATTATGTGAAATTAAATAAAGGACAAGTTAAGCATAAGGATAAAAACTGCTACTATACAAATGAATATCAACACTTCTGACACATTATACATGACTTCGTGCAATGCACTTACAACCAAGTTTATGATGCTGTTTATGTGTTATAAAATAATATATATGAAAATTACACAGACAAAAATAATTTCAGATTAAATGAACTACATGAAAAAAATTTGTTAAAATATTTTCAACTTGAATTAATTTTACTTAAATAACTAATGATGTACTCGAATGAAGAGAATTTAGTATAAAAAAAGAAACTTTACAGAGAAATACACAAGATTTAACATTTCAAATACACATATTTTCACACCTTGTTGCATAACTTCTGCAACAAGACTTGAAGCAAGCCCATCTTTTCCTTCTTTGTCCTGCTGTGCAGGTTCTGATACACTTTGCTTGACAGATGCGGCACCAGAACTACCCGAACTCTCACGATGGTGAACATCAACTTCCAGATCTGTGAACATAATTAATTAATTCTGTATTATGTAGCACTGCAATAAAAATGCGTAGTTTACTAAAATGAAAAAACTGATTTTAAAGATTTTACAGTTACAGAAATGAAATAAATGAGGTTATTACATATAATATCCAGCCAATATACATACTGACTACAGCATTACACTGGGCAATACACGCAATGGCTTTTTAATCATTTTTACCCAAGACATACACATTAATATACAATAATTCTTTTACTTCTAGATATATTTTATCACATAAAATATCAAAGTACACCAAAAGTTATATAAAGCTGAATTTAATGACAATATTTTATGATCAAGCTGATTTTCTTTCCTTTTATTTATTTATTTTTTCTATACTGATTCTTTTATACAAAACTTATATAAATGTTCTTATTGGAGTCAAAAATAAATTCTTACATAATTTTAGTAAACATTATATTTATTATACTTTCTCTTCAGTACAAGCTCACACATTTAATTTGAATTGAATTTTTGGAACATTCATGTCACAATCTAAACAATTTTTTGATTCTGCACACAGAAATATGAATTACATTTCAAGCAAAAAGCTATTATTCTTTTAATTTTTACCAGTTTTCTCTTTTTTGTCCTATATAAACAAATCTTTGATTATATGTCTTTTTACATCAGTAACGGCCGGCATATGGCCAACATTGTCACTCTGTGTCAGAAATATTTACCATATTTTTAAAAAAAATCTGGCAATGAATTCTGCAATAATGCATTAATGCTTGCTTATAAATGCTGTATATGGCATGAAGCTGATTGTCACTCTAGTATATGTTAATTTAAATGACAAGAACATACAAAATAGATAAATAATAAATAGATTTTTCTGTTATTTAATGCAAGTGGGGGTCAGAATCCATAAAAAATTCAAGAAGTTCCTTTTTCTGCTTTTTTACGTCATATACAATAGACTTTCCAATGCCATACTCCTCGCATAATTTTGAGATGGATATACCTTTATCCATTTATTGCAGCAATTCCATGTTTTGTTTAATGAACATTGAATCATGTAGCTCCAGTTTCAGCTGCAGAATTTGAAACTCTTTCCGATACAATCGAAAGTTTAAACTTTAATTTTCATAAAATTGCTGTAATAGTAACAGCGTGTAAAAAATAATAAGTTGGATCAAATCAGAAAGTTAAGGAACAGTGCAATCTGCTATATTAACTGAAATTCCTTGTAATCAATACAGTATAATTTTAGCCTCGATTAATAGTGTCCACTATAAATTATTGGCTATGTATATCATGAGACTGGTGATGAAAGACAAGTTGTTCCACTAAATTTTGTGCTGCTCTTATCATGCAGTGAGACAATTGAGCCTGAATTGTAATAATTTAGTTATTTATTAAACTTACGTCTATTTCTTGTACATGCTTAAGTCTTAACTGAGTCCTGAATAAATAAATTTCCACATATACTTAAGGCTTATCTGAGTGTTGAATAAATAAATTCCCACATATACTTAGGCTTACCAACAGCCGGCACTTAGATATATTACCGGCTGATTCAGTTCCTGCAGATCCTAAATTCTACTACCAAGTGCCTTCCTAAGTTCTAAATTTTTGCCGCCCCTAAATTTTGGATCCCAGTGCTTTCCCTAAATTCTAAAAATTTTGTCATCCCTCAATTTTGTTGCTAGGTATTTCTCTAAATTCCAAAAATTTTGTCTCCCCTAAACTCTGCCGCCTGAGCTCTGGGTTTATGTGAATAATAAATCAGTTATTCTTAATTCAAGTAGCACTAAATGTAATCTTTTGACCTATGAGTATCATTAAAAAAATCTACTTTTAGCATATGGAAAGAAATTTTTGTTAAATCTTTCCTCGTCAACATTTCTTAGCACAATTAACTTAAATCTGTAATTATCACCAAGCTTAATGTCAACATAAAAAGTTCCATACTCATTGCTACTCAATTACTAATATAAAAAAAAAAGATTGCTTAGGCACTACTGCATGAGTCATTACTCAAGTTGTCATGTGTTGAATAAACATGCAGTAATAAAAGCAAAATATAATAAATAATGATTCAACAGGTTCACATCAGGGATATAAAATATTAGTGCATGTAAAATCAACGATGTTTCTTATGTAGAATGTTTCGGTTTAAAATGTATGTCAAGAAGATATGCAGCTATGGAGCCAAATTATTGATCATTTGAATTTATGCTAAAACGATTGTTTCTTCAATAACAAGGTGTTTTATTTAGTGCTGAAGTGAAATTAAAAACGGTTCATATGTTTTATTATGGGAGGGGGCAAAAAATCAAATGTGCATGAGTAAAGTATTAAAAAAATTTTTTGGTGGCTTTCAGGTCCAAATTTTAGATTATTCCAGATATTGGATGTCTAGATCTCGGACTCTGTACTATATAAATAACTAAAATTCTGATATTTATCGCTAAAAACAAATCCGCTACTCAAATAGCAGAAATTTTCCTATAATCTTATTATTTTTTTAAGCATTTCAAAACATTAATAATAAAAAACATGTTTTGCATTGTTGTTAATATTAAATTTTTAGTTGATAGCTTAAAGATGCATGTAGTTGGCAATGAATTAATGATTTCTGATGCAATCATTTTATTTTTTCTTTCTTCAGCTCCACAGCTGTGGGGGGGAAGCTGTTTTGAAGAATTCTAAATATATAATCTGCACAGAGAAATTTAACATATAATAGGGGGACCGGAAAGTAATATCACTTTCTTACATTAAATTAAAACAAATAAATTTTTAATAAGTTCTTATTTTTAATCAATAATATAATTAACCTTGTTATCAACAACCTTTTGCCTTTTAGTATGCAGATTTTCAATCCTGAACCAATAAAAATCAATTGGCTTTTGAATAAAATATCTAGAGATGGCATTTTGGACATCATCCAATTTTAAAAATTTTTTGCTACATAGAAAATGTTGTAGGGATCGGAATAAATGGAAATCTGAGGCTGCGATATCAGGCCTGTATGGCGGATGAGGCAGTACTTCCCACTCCAATTCATTCATTTTTTCCAGTGTTCCTCTTGCACAGTGCAGTCTTGCATTGTCATCTTGCAGAATGACGTCTTTTCTGTTGACAACTGACGGATATTTTTCAATTAAAGATTGGTTCACTCAACCCAGTTGTTCGTAATAAAGGTCTGCATTAACAGCTTGTCCAGGTTTCAGCAATTCAAAATCAATTCTGCAAATACACCACCAAACACACAGAAGCGCCTTTTTGGGATGCAAGCCCTTTGTAACCCCTATTAAAACTGCCTTTTGTATTTTGGATTATCATACAGGACCCATTTCACGTTTCCAGTAATGAAACGATCAAAAAATAGTTCTGTCTGGTGCCATTGAAGCAATACGTTGCATGTGATGGATCGGTTGGCTTTGTTTCCTTCAGACAGATTATGGGGGACCCAAACACTGCTCCGCTTATTTTTCTAGTCTGCTTTAAATGTTCTTGGATGGTCGACAAAGGTTGGTTAAGGATGTTTGACAGTTCCTCGATTGTTTGACATGGATTTGCTTCTACTTCTGCCCTTGGCATGTCGTTGTCTAATGTTTTTGGTCTTTCTGATCAGTAGGAGTCAGATCAAAATTACTGGATTTGAACTTGTAAAACAATCTTTGGCATTTATGAACATCTAATGCACGTGGATAAACATCGCAAATGTTCTTGGTCATAACTGTTGCTGTACTACCCTTGCGAAACTCAAAAGGCATACAATGCTGGATATGCTCCTGTCAGGGTTGCCACTCAAACAGAACAACGAAATTCCCTGACTTTTTCAGGTTTTCCAGGTGCGTTTTAAGAAAATTCCAGTCTATCCACGCTATGGACTTTGGCTATGCTAAGAAGCAAATTAATTATGCTACCACTTGAAAACACAAAAATCTGCCAGTTACATATGATGTACATATATATATATATATATACAGGGTGTCCCAAAACAACTGCATAAACTCTGCCCAGCTAGAATCCTTGTTGGGAGTACATAAAAACTGTCCACAGAAGCGTTCCTTTATGATCCATAGTTTACGAGAAAAATACAAAAAACAAAGTATGACGTCACTGCCGGTGCAAAAAAAAAAACACTTTACTGAACATATCAACAGCAGTACATACACAATTTAAAGCAAATGTTCAAAGTGTCTGCCGTGCATATCGCAGCACGCTTAAGCATGCCATGGAATGGCTGTCATCACATGTTGCAACATCGCGGGGTCCTCCAAAGTACAAGCAGCATGCAGACGAGCAACTACGTCCTTTGGTATTGTCACTATGTCTCGATACATCAGTTCCTTGAGATGGCCCCATAGGAAAAAAACCAATGGTGTAAGATCCGGCGAACGTGGTGGCCATAGAACCGGATCCCCACGCCCAATCCAGCAGCCGGGATATTCCATATCTAGCCAACCACATACAGGAGCACAGAAATGCATCAGAGCCCCATCATGCTGGAACCAAAGTCCCTGTATCGGCACTAATGGTATGTCATCGAGGAACTCGGTTAAGACCTCACTCAGAAACATCAAGTACGACTGTCCCGAGAGCCGCTCAGGTAACAGAATGGTCCAAGCAGGCGATCCCCGAGTATGCCGGCCCACACGTTAAGAGACCGTTCCTGATGTTTCTGCGGTCGGATTGCATGCAGATTGACCTGGGACCACATATGGCTGTTATGATAGTTGAATACCCCATCACGAGTGAAACATGATTCATCGGTCCACAGGATATGTGCAATGAAACCATTATCTGTGTTCTGTTGCTGCAACAGCCATTCACAGAAGTGCATGCATTTCTGAAAGTCATCTGGTTTCAGACCTTCTTCGTTTGTGTACCAAAATGGGTGTAGCCTCTCAGACCGTATAAACATGTGCACAGTACTTTTACTCGAAGTCATCTCACGGGATAATGCGCGTGTGCTTACCTCGGGCGTCTCTTCTACCCGCTGCAATATTACATCCGCCTGTGCTACCGTCAAGCTAATCCACGGTCTTCCAGTATCATGCAGATTGGCTGTTGGAAAAACGTTTCCCATATTTCGTAGTCTGTCGTCCAGCCTACAGATAACGTTGACATCGGGAGGAGAGTGGGGCGGATATAAACAGGCATATCCCTAGCAGTTCGTAAGCATTTCCATTACATCGGCCGTACATCAAGTACATGTCGCAGTAGTCACGAACGGAATACATGGCCACCATATGAAGACTAGTGGTAGCTGCAAAATGCAGCCTTTTAAATATCAGTTTAACGGCGGCTTAACGTCATTCCATGGCACACGCGCTTGGATGACGCAATATGCACAGTGAACATTTTAAACATTATCGTCTGGAAAGATATCTCAAAACTTTTGTTGATATGTAGAATAAAGTGTTTTTTCTTGCACCGGCAGTGACATCATACTTTGTTTTTCACATTTTTTGCGTAAACTATGGATCGTACAGGAATGTTTCTTTGGGCAGTTTTTATGTACTCCCAACAAGGAATCTAGCTGTGCAGAGTTTATATGGTTGTTTTAGGACACCCTGTATATACATATACAATATGGGAAATGAAGTATATGGGAGAATTACTTAAGGATTGTAAGAACCAGGATCCCCTACGTATTCCCATTTTTATGAATTTGCAAATTTTATAATATACATTTGGAACAGAAAAAGTAAAAAAAGTTGAAAATACAAAAACAGTGAAAACTGAAGTTAATCTTTTTCTATTCAAAGCTCCAAACAGAACTTGTCAAGGGAAAAGTGTTCTGAAGCTTTAAACAAAGTCAAACCGGGTTTCATTCCGATCAACTTACTGAGACCTCTATCGTCAATTAGCATAATGGTTATTAATTCTAAGAAATTTTTTATATACAATACTTCAAAAAATCTATACACTTTTGAGGCTCTCATTGAATTGGTCTCTTTTCCCTACCCGTTTTTGTTGTCTGAACACAAATACAAGTAAATAATTATACAAGGAAAAACTTACATGAAATGCCAAAATAAAACATTTATAATCAAGGAAAAAGATTGGACTAAATTAAAATCGAAAGAAATATTTATAAAATTCTAGCCAACCACATAGTAAAATAAATAAGACAATAATAAAACACTGTACTAATTACAATTTAAAGCTCAAATTTTTTATCAAAAAATTTGATGGTCAAATGTAAAGGCTAAATAAGGGCCAGGTTCGAATATGTACATAAAATAAAAATACTTTTTGCTAAAGTAAAAGAAATGGAGAAATAAATGTGAGCATTGAGGTGTAAGTAAAAAAATTGCTGCAAATGGAGGGGTTTTGCAATAACAAATTATAATGAAAAAACACTTCCTACCTGTAGGTGCTTCTATTCCACAGCGAAAGTAGTTACGCTATGGGGATGCCTCGCTTTTTTCTCTCAACAACAAACAGAAAATTTGTCAACTTTTTCAGTATATATATATATATATATAAAATCCTCACAGCATTATTATTATTATTATAACTATAATAGGAGTTGTTTTCTCCACTGAAGATTGAGATTAGAATCTGCCCAATGTGGACTAAAACATTTCTTTTTTTTGTAGACATTTTGCAGCTAAACGAAAGTAAGAAATCTATTTAATGATATTTTAAAGTAAATTCAGGTATTTTATATTTATTTAACAGCATACATAAGCAAAAAATATGTGGATTAAATTTCGTGATGATATGTCATCATAATGCTAGAATTAGTTTCATGATTATGCTTCAGAAAATTTCCTGAAATTTGGAAGTATTATTTAGTAATAAATAAATTTAGAGGAAAGAAGCAACATTAAATGATGTGAATAACATTGTAAAAAAAATGATGTAAAAACTGAATTACAATAATCAACGATATTTTGGCGAATATAGTTACATTAAATGGTTGGCCTAGATGACTGATTACTACTTTTTTATTTTACTGCAAAATGATAAATAAGGCCTTTATATATTTTTAAAAAAATGTTTAAAAGATTTTGCAGTAAATTCCTAGTATACGCTACGGCCTTGGCATGATTTTGAAAATTGCCGCTATCACAAAATGACCTATTTACTGCTCATCATCATGTCTCCAAATCCTGTGTGTACCATACATGAAGTTTAGAATGGAGTACATGGAGATCATTCTAACCTTCATGGCACCGTATACTAGAATTAAACCGATTTTGTTTTATACAAGAATACATATTTTCTTTAGTTCAACATGCACATGTGCATGCATGTCCCTCGATTCTTGAGGTTATTGGAAACCAAAGTTACTGGAAACTTGCTTTGCCTTTCTAAAAGACAATTTGATTGCAGCTGCCAAAATTGGCTCTATGCTAGCTGTTTGAATGATGTTCACGCCCACCAAGAAAGTGAATGCTTAAAACATCAGGACAAACTTGCTTTTATTTGGGGGGAGGGGATCACTGTATGAAATTCCGCGACTTCTCCAGATTTTGAGTAAAAAATTGACCAAACTGAATTTTTTTGGTCAATTTTCGAATTCCCTGACTTTTTTCAGGTTTCCAGGTAGCATGACAACTCTGTCTTCTGGTATTTGGCTGGCCATTTCACCCCAAATTTAAAAAAAAAAAAAAAAGCTTAATATTGAATTATTTAGAAGTGTACAAGCCACAATAACCTTAAAATGACTTTGAGAATGGTACGGCCTTTGAAATACACAATGAGCCGATAAATGACAATCAAATATCGATATGCGCAGAAACAATATTACTTTCCGGTCCCCGTTATGTATACAATGAATATTGTTTCTGCTCTTGATTTAAACTATATTTATCTAATACATATCTGATCTGGACTACATGACTTCCTTGCACTGCCCATTAAATTACACATTTTTGCTGCATTTGTTTCCTCAAATTTCTTCAGTCACATATATTGAAGAGCCAAAACATTATAACTACTTACACAATAACGAATTGACCTCTGGCCTGCAAATCAGCTGCAACTCACCTTGGCATGGATGTGACAAGTTTTTGGTAGATGACTGGAGACAGGTTTTACTGAATGTCTAAGCAGTGGTCATGCTAATTTGAGATATTCCAAAATAATGGTGTTTGAGCTCTCACCTGCCACCCCATGACACCCCAAATGTGTTTTACTGGGTTAAGATTCGGCAAATTAACTGGCCAGGACATTAACTGGAATTCATCCTTATGCTTCTTGAACCACTCCTCCACAATCTGAGCCTTGAGACATAGGGCATTGTCCAGCTTTAAGATTTTATTTCCAGTTGGGAAGACAGATGCCACGTAAGGGTGCAACTGATCTGCAATTCAGTAGTCTGAGGCTTTCATGGTCTGTTCTACCACAACTAAGGGTCCCAGAGCTGCCCATTAAAACACCCCTCAAAGCATAATTCTATCACCACCAGCCTGTGTATGACCTGCTGTACAGGGCGGGATAACAACAGTTCAGCTGGAAGATGGCATCCCTGACAGGATCATCGACATTATGAATGAGAAATCATGATTCATTCAACCAGGCAACTCCTTCCAACTTATTCATGGTCGAGTCTCGATATTCCCAGGCCTACTGCTGGCATAGTTGAGGTAGTACGCTTGGTCAACAGAGACACATGAGTGGAACGTCTGCTGTGCAGTCCCACATCCAACAATGTCCGTTGAGCTGTGCGTTCTGAAACATTGCACTTTGACCTGCATTGTATTGGTCATTGTATTGCATTGTCAGCTGAGCCACTGTCCAGTGTCGAATTTGCTACTTGGTCCTTTGATGATGAGCGGACGTCCAATACCTTGGCATCTACTGCCGGTTTCGCTGTCATTTATCCACTCTGCACAAATACTAACAACGGAAATCGTGAAAAACCTACCAGTCATGTAGTATTTCAGAGATACTCATCCCAAGTCTTAGGGCCATTACCATCTGCCCTCTGTTCACTTAGATAGGCAGCTTTCCCATCACTCGCAAAAGTAAGCACAAGAATGATTCCTTATCCTCTCCAGTCATTCAGACAAGTCCATCTGTGTCATCCAGACGAGTTCTTTGAAAAATATGGGGATGGTCATAATGTTTTGGCTCGTCAGTGTATTCTTCATTCAATCAATTCCGTTCTCATTCCACGGCAAAGCAAAAATACATAAAAACTCAAAATATCTTCATTAAAATTTGAAAAACCTAAAACACCAAATACAGTTAAAAATAGTTTTAAAAAAATTTTTATAACTAAAATTAGAATTTCTATGCAAATCGAAGAAATACGGCCCGTGGGTAGGAAGGCCAAATTACCAGTGTGCAAAACTGAAAGTTAACTTTTAGTAACACTGGGCAAAAAAGACACTGAAGCTGTGCCCCAACTGACTTAGTTCACTATTCTGCTGAGTTTCAAATATAAATAAATGGTGGCCTTGTTAGGCTAGAGCCACTTAAGTTTTAAATTCTTCAGAACTCTACAACTATTGCATGCATATTAAATAAAGGCATAAAAGCTTTAACTGGAACACACAAACATTTTCAACCACATTTAAACCAAAAATGCACAGTTTATCAACATTTAATAATTAAAACACTGAGCTTATTAAGGTAGGTAATAGGGTGGAAAATATACATATATACAGTATATTCCGGTTAATCAGACATCGGGAAGTGATTGTTTTGGTCCTAATAACCGGCTGGTCCAATCACACGAACATGCCCTATGTTGTAAGACGGGACGTGCTATATGTAGCAAACAGTAAATGTGCATGTATATCATGTACTAAAATGTAATTATGACCTTTATTGTGCGGTACACACGTATGGCAAACATACATGTACAAACAAGAACTACAGACAAACTTTTTTCAATGAGAAAATCAATTTAGGAACAAATTCTGTGAAACGATCTCCATGATACTCAGCATGCGAAGCACAATAAAAACAAGTTCTTATTAAGTTCCAGTCAACATCTGAAGAACTTATCCAATGTGATCTGATCTTGACAAATTGCATGTGAACGAAATCACGACAAACATCTAACTGCAATGGGACTGCCTTCATTTCCCTCCTGCGTGAAATACCGATGCAAAGTTTCAATGTATTTCCTCACATCCTGTGTTGCCACTTGCACCAACTTATTAGCAGCAATGTCATCATCACTTTCTTGGTCTTCCAAAGCTGTCATGTATTTTGCTGAAACTCGAGAAACGATTGCAGCATCGTAATCTTCATTTTCATTGTAAGCTCATTGTCGATGGATAAAAATTCTTCGCAATTTTGTACCTGTTGAAGTTCTACATGTTCGTCATCATTTTCACTTTCAATGAATATGTCCACATCCATCTCCAAAACCAAGTGCTTAAAGCCACAGTGAGAAAAACAGTTCTAAATTGTCTCACTGCTCACTTTATGCTAGCTGTCGGCCACAAATGTAATTGCTTATAAGATGTTGACCTTTGCACTGACTTCGCTGGCTTTTGACGATGAGGTCAGCAAACTTTCTTCAATTGCTTCAAGGATGTAATTAACCAATCTTGATAAAAGGTCTTCAAATTTTTGATAATACCCATGTCCATTGGCTGGACTAAAGCTGTGGTCGTGGGAGGTAGAAATTCCAGTTGGATGTTCTTCAAGCAATCTAAATGAGGATGTGCTGTACAATTGTCAAGAAGAAGCAGCATTTTTCTCGATTCGCATTGTAGCGCTCTGTCCCAATCCTTCAGCCATTCTTTAAAAATGTTCAGAGGTCATCCACGCATTTCTGTTCACACAATACACAACTGGTAAACTGTCCATCCTAAGTCCTTTAAAGCAGCGAGGCTTAGTGCTTTTTCATATAACTAACAGCTTCCTCTTGTCTGTTCCTGACATGTTTATGCAGCACAAGACAACTCTTCCGGTAGGGTGGCTTCCGACCTAAGGAACATTGCCAAACGGAATGCAGAGTGCAACACGTTTGTAACTTAACAAGCCGTCTGGTGTAGCACGATAATACAGCCCAGTTTCATCAGCATTGTAGATGTCATCTGCTGAAAATTTTTCAAGAAGCTCGGGCAGTTTTGTTGATTTCTATTCTTCAGCACCTGCACTATCAGCACGCACTTTCTCACCATGTGCTTTCTTGAATCTTTCATGTCTAGATTTCCATCGAGACAACCAACCATCTGTAGCTTTAAAGTCATTGTGGCCCAGCTTTTTAGTGAGTTCTTCTGCTTTGCATTTTGACATTGGGTCGCTTACTCACACAGCTCGTCCAGTAAAAATGGCAAGCCATTCATTAAGGGCCTCATCAACGTCTGGATCCTTGCCTTCACGTTTCTGCTTTTTGGAAGTTCCTCCTCGTCCTTCATATTGTGCCCATTCTTCTCGCAGCTTATTCTCTTGTTTTATCAAGCACGAAATTGCAGTCTTTGCCAATCCAGTAATTTCCACCAACCGACGCTGACTAATGCTTCGTGATTGTTGCTTGATCTTATCCAGAAAAGCAATTTTTTCAGCTAACATCAAGTCTAGTTGTGACACTTTGGCAGGGGAGACAAGACACATGCACAGTTCACTGACTAAAGTGGTCTGTAGAAACCTTGGTATTTCGGGATCAAAATGTTGAGGTCAAGAAGGAGTTAAAATGCTCCCCATTCAAAGCTTTGGCACTAAAATCATCCCAAAAGGGTGGTGAAATGATAGCTTTCTCGTGTAAACTTTAATCATGATTGACATGAGGGAATTTCTTTCAGGTGGAGCCAGACACTCTATTGCTCATTTCCTCGAAAATTGGAGAAGCAGTGGGACCAATAACCTCGCTGGCGGCTCTGTTTTAAGAAAGATTAAAGAAAATGGTGCACGTGTTCACCTCCCACTGGTTTTGTTCTTGTCATGCACTTTAAGGAATTCCTGACCTTTGATAGCATTTTCCTGGGAAGCACAGCTACAGATCCTCCCATATGTTGCAGACCACCTGTACATCCACTGTACGCAGCTGACTTGCGACTTCTGTTTCTTATTCGCTCTCACATTTTTTGGTCTGATTAAACAGAATTTTGGTCCTAATAAGTAAATAATAATAGGCTTATGTACATAGGATTTGTTTCGGTTCTTTAGGATTCGGTCAGAAAAAGCAGCTGGTCTGATTATCTGATGCTCCAATTAGCCGGATTTGACTGTATATATATATATATATATATATTATGTTAAATTAAATCATTTATTTCATTGAAATAAGTTTTTAATGTGGTAATTTTCAAAGCATTTGTCATGACTTAAGTTAGCAATAAATTCCAAACTGAAAAAAATATTTTTTTTAAACTGAAAATTAATTTTCTGTTTAGTTTCCACTCACCAATAGTGCTACCACAAGGTTTTGGATCAAACTGAGAAACTATAAGCCTACTGAATAGCTCCATTGAATCAACATGGGAAGAAATATTGCTCTTGCTAGGTCCTTCTACGTAAGAATTTCGAGAGCTGCACTGAACAGGTGGTGTTTCACCATCTCGGCGAGAATTTAAAACAGACATTTCAATCCGTTCTGTCTCTCTGTTAAAATAAGAAGAAAAAAAAAAGAGAGAGAGAGAGAATATAAAATTCCATAATCTTTTGAAAACAACATGATTATTAAGGAAAATTAAATTAAAATGATTAAATGAGTAACAAAAAGTTTACAAGGCTTTAAACTGTTTTCTTTTCATTGATATAAACTTTTCCATATTATAGTAACTCCTGACTATTTACTTAATATTTATGATACTCTAATTTTCTTCACATTATTTATTTAATTTCACATTAAATTAGAACTTAAAGAATTTAATTAGACAATCAACAAAATGAACTAAAATCAAACTCAAAAAAGTTTTGACAAATCAGACACTTTATTTTTTATATAATAATTAAAAACATGCAATGCAGAAATTTTCTCTCTGAATGTAAACACTCAAACGATTTCTTACATCTGGAGGCATTATAACATATATGTAACTGTGGAAGTGTTGAAAAATTTGCATTCTACCTTGTGCTGCACAGTGCTTAAGATGCATAAAGTTCAATACTATATAGTTCCCCAGTAAAAACCAAGAAGGTGCATGTGTGTATCTGCGTGTTTGAGAGAAGCCTGTCTGTCCTCCTGACATCTTGGTTATCAAAGTGACCAGTAGCTAGGATTCGCTTCAGCATGATCTGATCTATAGAATCCTAGCATGGAAAGGAGCTATCAAAGATTATAATGAAAATAAGAATCAAGCTGAATGTGCCGGACAGCATTTATGTCAAGTATCATATGGAATTATTGGTGCTAAGTACTTGACAACATACCAGTCTAGTTAATCACGCATTATCCATCGTTATCTTCTTCATATTATGTTTCTCCCTCACATGTCATAGGTTGACATATCATGTTTATCGGTTTTGTTAAGCTTGAGGAAAGCACTCATTAAAGTTTGCGTTTAACTTACAGCATGTATACTCTTTTAGTAAGAAATCAAATTTCATATTACAATAAAAGTCTTAACATCACTCCCAAATTAAAATTCAACAACAAAGAAGTGTAAAAATTATGTACCTTATGACAAAATGATGCCCCAATAAGGTAAGCCAGGGGTTCCCAAACTTTTTGTCCCTAACACCACATTCTAGAATATCTGTTGGATGGCAGGAACCATTTACTTTTCCAAGGTGAATTTATTGTTGGATAGCGTTAACAATACATGTACACTAAGCAAAAAAAAAAACTGGAACAGTTCTGTATGTCCCGTTCTACTGGGCCGATTCACGAAATTCAAATTGCGTTTTCCATATCTCAAAAGCGCGACATAGGATATATATTAGATTTATATATAGCATTGTTCTAACATAGGTATTTTGACACAAAATGGGTTTTTTTCTGAAGTAACATACCAATTTTTTCCTTATTTCGATTCTACGACTCATTATGCCTAAATATTAAATTTTGTAAAATTTGGTGTGAAATTTATGGAGAAATTCCAAAATTTAACTTGGAAATTTTTTTTTCAGTTTGCGCCAAGAATTATTCACTTGGTGAATTTCTTAATACATGGCAAACTATTTTCCTATCCCTTCCATTGTGCAGGAGAGGAAAAAAAAGTCACATCGACCCTTCTTTCAAACAATTTTAACAAAGTACGTAAACCACATTTTCATTATTATCGCTTTCAACAAATATGCCAAATTTCAAAATGTGCTAATATATAAATTCACGTATATCTTCAGAAATTTTGAATAAAAAGCTCTAATTTTTTGCTCGTATGCTTAGAAATACATTTACTTTAAGATGATCATAAAATTTTTCTAGGTCATAGTTGAAAAATTTATAAAAATTATTTAAAAATACAAATTTTGAAAATAAATCATAAAAAATGGGTGTATTTTATTTGGAATGAACCTAAATTTTGAAATGTGTAAGAAGAAATCAAATAAGTTTCATAAAAAAAAGAGAAATTAATAAATACATACTAAATTGAATTAACATTGAGAAGCTAAAATTTTGAGAGCTAATTTTTTAAAAACCACTTGCACGTTTTTATAAAACTTGGAAGTTTGGCATAATTTGAGTTGTAGAATCAAAATATGGGGAAAAAATTGGCATGTTACTTCAGAAAAAATCCAATTTTGTGTCAAAATACCTCTGTTTGAACAATACTATATATAATCTAATACATATCCTAAGTCGCACTTTCGAGACATGAGAAACGCAATTTGAATTTCGTCAATTGTCCCAGTAGAACAGGAGATATTGAACTTCCCTTCCCCGCCCCTCGCAGTGTACATAAGAAAACAGATTGGTTGCATTTCACTTTACTGGTATCTGTGTTGGACGCAATTTCTATTTCATTAAAAATGATAAAACTTTCACATAGAATTTTATTGAAAACAAGCATTTTTATTGTGATCGCACAGTGGCAGCCACACATTAAAGGATCAGCGAGTGCCATGGTGCCTGTGGCATAGGGTTGGGAACCCCTGAGGTAACCAAATGACCCCAACTGGGAGGATTTTGTAAATAAAAGAATGGAGGAGTTCAGAAAGCAAAAAGATAAGTGAACATTTTCTTTGTTATCTCATTTAGAATTGAAGTTCACTTTCTATCATTTTTTTCAAAGTTGCTTTTCTTAAGCAAGAACAATTGTTTGATGCTGCTGAAAGCAAGATTTTTTTTTTAGTTCACATGTTTGCGAAAACGTGTATTGTAAATATTTTTTAGTCTGAAAGCCTTGAATATACGATTAAAACTGTTGTAAACTAGAAGTTAAAATTAAATTGTAGAAAAGCATTGTAAACTATGTATAGCAAATGTATACATTTTGATGTAAAATGAATCTAAAAAATTTTGTATGTTGAATGTGTAAAAATGTGCTGAAAGTAAATTTTATGTGATAATTGTAAAAGTGCTTTAAAGTTTGAACTTTGCTTAAATGAAATATTTCAAAACTTTTGTTTAAATGAAAAATGAAAAGAAAGTTAATAAAATGAATGTGTTTAAGCTAGGCTCTTCAGTTACACAAAAGCTTAGAACACTTTTGTACATGTAGTACACTACGTATAGTATTAATAATAAGGTGTCATCTGAGGTCTAGTGTGTCTAGATATGATTTTTACTTTTTAGGAGGATCGTTAGGTGGTAGTACTGTTCGTTTTAACACAACACTTGCTTCATTTCAGAACAAACTTCTGGAAAGCGTTGGGAAAAATGAGTTAAAATGTCAGTAAATGAAATCTGATTGAGGGCCAAATAAATGCATTAAAATGTAAATTGGAAGGGAAATTGGAAAAATTTTCTTTTCACAAAGTACTAATACTTTCCCTTCCAGATATATTGGAAGGGTGAGATAATTATAATGATGTTTTCAAGATCAAGATGATGCATTTACTGCCATTCAAGCAAGAAAATTTGTAAAAACAGGTTTCTTTTTCTTAGTTTTAACTTAGGTTTAGATCACTTTGTAAAGTTGGCCATAAAAGGAAGTTAGAACTTTGATTTCAGTAATGTAACTGACTTGAGAAATCAAAAGTGTTAGAATCTAAACTTTGAATTTGTTAGAAAGTAAAACTTAGAGAAATTTTTCTAGAATTTAAACTCTCAACAAAGTTGTTGTGAGACTTAAGTACTTAAATTCTGCTGAGAAAAAAAAATTTAAGGTATTTTTTAATTTTATAACAGTTATTTTCATTCTCAACATATTATGTTGTTACAGTTAACAGTAACAACAGTTATTTTCATATTTCAACAGTTATTTCAGGAAAAAAATGTAAGGTATTTTTTAATTTTATAACAGTTATTTTCATTTAAATAACCTTTCCTATCTTGCCTCGTTTTAGCTTACAACTCCCTACCAGAATGAGTTTTCACAATTGTGTTGAATGCAAATCAGGAAGAAATAGTAAAGGAAGCTAGGAATCCTTAGTAGTGTGCGTTTGCCTTTGGGCTAAGTCTCTTTAACTGCTGTTATGCTCAGCCGTATATTACATTCCTTTCGATAGTTTGCAGGCTAGTTTAAAACTAAGGGCCAACGCTGTTAGATTCAGATAAATTTCTTAATTAGTTTTTACTTCTTATTTTTGAGTTCAAGCCTGAGTGGAGGCTTTCTTGTAAGCCTGAAGAAAGGGGACAACTGTTCATCTTAATTTTGAGTGACTAAAGGAATCTTCTTGAGTTATGATTCCTGTTATTTCGAACTAAGCGATAATTCACTGAACAGTTAAGTATGTTTCTTGACATTTAAATTAGCAGAATCAAAGTGAGGAACTCCACAACACTAATTCCACTATTATATGGCAAGCATATAATAATGGAACAATAACACTACCACAATATAAAGTCCGAAATCTCGATGTCCAATATTCGGAATGATCTAATCTCTGGACCACTATACTGATAACTAAATAAATACATAAATAAAAAAAATTTCCCCCTGTCCTTACAAAGTCTAGAAATGGAGAATACAATACTCAATATATGATGCAGGTGTGCCCTAAATGTTATTTTTCGTCCCTATATGTTATTTATAATTAGAGTTTGTTGCAAAAAACCAGCAGTAAATACCATTCAAAATTATGACTAGAGGAGAGGAATGTTTGCAGAGCATTTCACTGATGACTTTACATCATAGATGTATAGTGAACTGAATGCTGGATATGCATAAATGGAAGTTACGATATAGTCGTTTGAGATAAATCTTGATTCTACCAAACCACAATGGTTATATTCAAGAATAGCAGCTTGATGATTACAGATATCATAAACCTGGCATTATGAGTTGCCATACTAGCTCATCACCTGGAATTATGGTTTGGAATTTCAGCAGATTGTACTCCAGCACTTAACTAATACAATTTACTAGCACACTCAACAGCCACTGCTACTATATTAAATACTTTTTTACATACCCCATAAGTTGATTATATTTTAACTACTAGAGTGATTTCATTTTATTTTTAAAATATTTTTATATAACTTGCTTTTTAAAGCAAATTTTCTGTGACTTCAATAACCCAGCTTTATTTGTCTTAAAAATGACTTATCATGAGTCATGATGAAGATTTATGTCTACAAAGCTAAATAGTTAACAAATAATTCAATTTTAAAAGAAATATGAAAAACAAAATACTTACTTTTTCTGCACTTTATCCGGCAAAATAACAGCATCACCTTCAATATCATCTGACTTTCCAGATTCATCACTAGATTCTTCACAGTAATCACCAACATCAAACATCTTATGCAATTGAACATTGATAATTTTTAATGTGGTAAACACCACACCTACGATAGCGCAGTATATAGTCCATACTATCAAAGAAGGAGTACAACACTATATGAAAAGGAGTAAAATAACAGTTTTAATTTCCGTTTTTATTATACACCAGTAAGAATTAAATTTATTACAAGACAATTACACAGAGGTTACGAATAATAATTTTACATTTAGCATATATCTTGTCAATATATAAAAAGCAAACTATTCCAGTAATGCAGTTATTTTACATTCAAAACAATTAAAAAAAGTAATAATGAAATAAATAAAAAATATGCATCAGATTGGATTCAATCATAATATATTAAAATACATCAGTTCATATACAACTGTACTGTTTTACCTTGCCACTCTCACAATAAGCTTGACTATTAATCCTCTGCCCAGCAAAGCCATATACAGGGTGATCTTTTTTAAAGTGGCAGTGTTTGGAGCACCCTGTAGCGCAATCTAATAGCCGAAATGGCACCAAACTTGGTATTTAGACTAATCAAGACACAGGAAAAAGGATTCCGTGAAAAAAAATTTTAGTTCCAAAAATCGCCGTACATTAACTTTCCCGGGGAGGAATTACACCACATTCAATGTGAGCACCGTTCTCAGAAATAACACCGTGCATTCTGTGCACAACGTTCTCCACAGCCGTATGTAACATATCACGAGGAATATTTCACATTGTCTTTGTTATGTTGTCCATTAGAATAGACAAATTTGATATTCCACCAACATAAACTTGAGATTTCAAATAACCCCAGACCCAAAAATCGCATGGCGTGAGGTCAGGGAAGAACGAGGCGGCCATGCAACTGGAAAACTGCAACTTATGACTCTATCATCAGTGAAGTTTTGGTGCAACAGCTGCTTTATCTTATTACTAATGTGTGGCGGAGCCCCATCCTGCATAAAGATTGTCTGTTGGAGACAGTTTCTTTGCTGACGTTGTGGAATAACAAACGTTTGCAGCATTTCATGGTACCTTTCTGCACTTATAGTGCACGTTTGGGGTCCTGTCAGAGTTATGGTCTCAAAAAAGGATGGCCCAATTACGAATTCGGCTGTGAAATCACGCCAAACAGTGACTTTTGGGGAATTTAATGGGATTTTGTGCACGGTGTGGGGGTGCTCAGAAGCCCAAATTTGGCTATTTCGTGTGTTTACGGACCCATTGACATAAAAATGGCACTCATCTCCCCACAGAATGTGCCATGGGAAAGCATCATCAATTTCTACCATGGCAAGAAACGATAGAGCGAATGTCACTCGCTTATCATAATCACTTGGTTTCAGTTCGTACAAGTGGCTGATTTTGTAGGGGTAAAAATAATTCATGTCCAATTGTCGAGCTACACCCCGGGCACTGCTAGTACCAGCAATGGTTCCCTTCAATCCTTCAACAATTGCAGTTGCCACATCAGTTACTACATCTTCTGATACTGGTTTACGTCCTCTCCCAGCACGAATGGTAACCCTGTTTCCTCGAACTTCTTAATCATTTTCTTAAGCCCATTCAGCGATAAAAGCCCCTTTCGTAATTTTTCTCTGGTTGGAAATTCCCGAAGAGCTGCGAATGCATTACATTTATTCATGTAATACAGCTTCACCAGTAATGCGAGAAGCATGTCCACCGGAGCTCATTTACTTCAGCTCATTACTTCAGCATTATTTGTCGGAGCTGTCTGCTACTTGCTTTTATAGCCCCTATAACTGGCGCTGGCATCGCACAACATTTGCATTTTTCTTAGATACCCATGTTTTATGCTAATTCTCGTTAAACCTACAGCAGCGTCACAAAATACCCTAGCGACGATTTTTGGAATTTAATTTTTTTTTCACGGGATCCTTTTTCCCGTGTCTTGATTAGTCTAAATATAAAGTTTGGTGCCATTTCGGCTATTAAATCGTGCTACAGGGCGCTCCAAACACTGTCACTTTAAAAAGATCCCCCTGTATATATGTCATGTTTTCGGAACACAGTCAAGATGGCAGAGTGGTAAGGCAAGAGGAAAGAATTGATAACAAACTAAATTCAGCCAATTAACATCTTTATTTGAAGATTTGCAGGCACACTAGAATAATTTCTTGTAGACAATATACTCTTTAATCACAGCAATTACGATAATTTCTTATATGCTGCATAAAAATATGCGATGTCATTTCAGGCAGGAAAGCATAAGTGGTGCAGAAGATATGCTTGCAGAGCAGAGATCAAGATAAAAGGGATGTAGTTCCTCATGAAGCAGAATTTATACTGTGTACATGCAAATACGAATCCAAAGCCATGATTTGTGAGTTTTAGTTACCATTTTCCAAGCAGTGTTACATAATTTCGAATGATCTCGAATTTGAGAGAACAGATGAATTTAGGGGGAGATCACCAAATTTAGCATGTTAATTTTGATATCGCCAATTAGTTTTTAAAACAGCTATCATACTTTATTATATCTTACATATATATGGCCTAAAACACTTTTGGTAATGTCTGTAAGAAGGTATATATACATGTGTCTTGAAATATGTCAAAGAAACTAAGGCAATATATCAAAAGTACATAAATCCAGGTATAAAGTGTCAGGGGGAATTGAACATGAAAATCGAGAAAGTAATTCTTCCTAGTGGTAGTTTTGAGTAATTCAGCAAAATTTTCGGCCCTTCAGAGGGTTAATATGTAATCTGGATGACTATTACATGCTTCGTTGTATTTCGGTAGAAAAGTGCGATCTGTATTGTTTTGTCTTTCCTTCAAACAGTATATGATGTTATACAAAAGAAAGAGAAATTTTTATTGCTCCCTTTCTCCTCAAAAGGTTAAACTGAAACTTCTGTCAGAAAGCATACATGTGCAATGGCGTTTAAGTGCAATGGAGCATGCTATGTACTTAATTATTATCAAGTAGAAGACAATGTCATACATACACGGCCAATTAACCTGCCATACCATTTGCAGAACTGACTAATCCAGGCATTTGGAACAAGCATGAATTGCAGGTTTATCGTACAGTTTTATGATCAAGATTGAAAAGTGTGTGTACGATGTCACTTTTAGAGAAGAGAATCAGCTTAAAAGGATTATATCATAATGCATTTTCAACCCAATTTCTCACCTCATAAATTAATAAATGCTGAAAAATACAGATGTGCAATCAGACTGATTGCAATCACAATTTAAACACAACACCAGATTTCAAACATGAAACATTCTTCCAAAACCCCTCTGCATGAAAACATACATAATGTAAGATAGCCAAATGAATATATATGTCCCAAAAAATTTTGACCCATACTTTATGTAACATACTGAATTTCTAGAAGATATTAAGTCATGGACATCGTTTTACTCTACCCCAGGCTCTGGAAATACAAGGTAATCTGCATATGTCTACAAATGTCACTTAACTAGTTACAAGAGGAAATCTGATCACAATACTAGATGAAGCATGGATTTATCAGTCCAAATACGGTAGAGCTGACACCATTACATATACACTCCAACCTGTTTTTGGGCTTTTTTTTTTTTTTTTTTTTTTTTTGTGGCAAATGAAAATTTTAATCAAACTGGAACAAAATTATACAATTATATGACAGCAGATAAAATATATGCAAGACTCCAACTTTGCCCTAATCAGAATGTCATTTTCTTGCAATTGATGAAAATTCTGAAAGAATTTCAAAATTCCAAAAGGAGCTTCAATCTTGAACATCTGGCAACCGAGACATATACAAGCTAAACATATCTAGCTAAACAAGGGTTGTCGCAAAAAACTGATCGCCGATTATATGGTAACTAAAAAAAAGTCAACTCTAAATGAGTGAGAAGTAGTACCTTCAAGTGACAAAAACAATTTTGAACCAGTTTAAGACAAGAAAATTCGCATATTGTCAGACTGTGAAGGATAACAGTTATATGTTTTGAAAAGATCAGTATGCGTAAAATAAGTACATATGTAAATAAAATACTTAAAATGTTCATATGCATATTTTCTAAATCAGATTCTAAAAGGTTTGGCGAGATTCCAAGTAGCTGCCAAGCCTCGTGTCTTGATTTCGTTTAAAAAAGCAATTCCTAGTTATTTTATGAGGTTTTGAGTTATTTTCTACGCGAGACTTTTTTTACGTGGTCCCTATTCACTGTATAAAAAAAGTACGTTTTAATAGTGTAGTGAAAACTATTTTTTCTAGCTACTTATGAAGTTTTGTGCGATTTTGTTTTATGCAGTCCCTGTCAACCGCAGAAAACAGGTTTGAGGGTACATCCACCAATGGAAACGACCATTCTCAATTCATTCATCAGTATAAGAAAATTCTTCCTAAGCTACTTAGATATTCATGAAACAGAATTATAACAGTAAATTAATCTGCTGCATATGTATGGAAATGCCATAAACCAGCGATTCTCAACCGGTCGTACTCAAGAGAAAAATAAGTGGTATGAAGAAACAAAGTAATTTTAACTATTAAATACCCAACATCTTGTTTGTTTAAGTTTTCTCTGCAGCACATGTAAATATGCAAGCTTAGCTTTGTTCAAGGTCAATAGCAGCTCATAGACTTTAGCAAAATAATTAGTTTTATTAATAAAATATTTAGTTTTTATTTTCACAAATATTCTTTTAACCACAGATGTAACACATTTTGTCATAAATGATGTGTTTAAAAGGAGTAATAGAAATGAATGTTGTATTTAATAGGAAATAAAATCCTATAAAAAGACAATAGTATCTCATTAATTCTTTCAGAGTTGATCGATTGATTAGCATGTTTACACTTTATGTTGCCACCATTTTCAGGCACATATTGCTCTATTTTCAATTACAATTTTTATGTAGAATTACTGTCTCTAATAGGTATTTTGTCTTCTTGTTGCTTTGTAGACCTTACTCTTCTATGCGATTTGAGAATATCATCATTTGTTTTTGAAGAACTTTTAATATATTGTGCATTTAAATAATTGTGAAAAATAATAAAACAAACCTAGATTTTCAAAATAGAAAAATGGCTAGGATTGACTAAGCGGAAAAGTGATGATTCAAAGGTGATGGATCCAAGACAATCTACTAGCACTAAGAATATTGAAGAGAAAAGAACATTTTTTTATAAAAAATACAATGAAAGTCATTTATCATTTGGGTTTACTTCGAATGGAGATGAAATTGATCAATCTCAATGTGTGTGCACAGTGAACCACACTGCTGGCCACCCAAATTGCAACACCAAGAAAGACCAGAGATATCACAACAAAATTTATTTGGTAGATAACATGTTGACCAAGTATCAAATGATTAAATAGACTTCTGTGAAATGTGGTTTCTTCCAGAATCAGTAGCCAGAGTAGCAGCCATTATTGAAGATCACCGCTGCCACACGCATCGGCATTGATTCAAAGAGACTTTGGATGTGTTCTTGGGGTACAGCAGACCAAGCAGCTTCCACAAGTTGCCAAAGTTAATCTGGTGTGGCAGCTTGGGATGTAATCTGGGTCAATCGTTCAGCAATCATGGACCATATGTTTTCTAACAGCGTCAAGACAGCAAGACGGCCAGGGAAGTAATTCAATCTGGCGATTGACGAAGAACCCTTGGACAATGCGTGCCATGTGTGGTCAGGCATTATCCTGTTGAAATATGGCTGTGGGCAAGCCCTGAGGTAAGGAAGGACAACTGGCTCCAACACCTCAGAGATGTAGTGCTGGCTGTATGTAGTACCAGCAATACGTACTAGAGGAGTGTGAGAGCGATATCCAATACCACCCCATACCATAATACCCGTTGCAGGAGCAGTGTGGCAGTGCATAACGCAGCAGTTCAGCATCCTCTCTCCACTGTGTCTAGATGAATCCGACCACCGTGGTGTTGCAGACAGAAGCATGACTCGTCAGTAAAGACAATTTCATTTCATTCTGCCATCCACATCCTTCTTTCATCGCACCATTGGTGGCAGTGACGTCTGTGGTTCTGTGTCAAGGGTAGACGAAGAAATGGACGTCTTACGGACAGACCACTCTGCTGTAAACGGTGTCGAATGGTACGTGAAGACAATGGATGATGCGTTACAGACTGAATGTGCTGTGCTACGGTTCATGATGTGACTAAGTGATCTATCACTGCCATGCACACAATGTTCCTGTCATCACGTGAAGAGGTGCACTTAGGTGGATGCGATCAAACACGTCGGTCCGTCGTACCCTCCTGCATCCAACGGTCATATAGCCACATTACAGTTGTTTGGTTTCGTCCAACATGACTACCGATTTCCCTGAAAGATAATCCACACTCTCGGTAAGCCACTATCCTTCCTCTGTCAAACTCGGATACTTGATCAAACGTTGATTTCTGTTTACTACGAGGAATAATTGATCGTTTTTTGGAAAAACCCACAAAAAATACACAATTGCCGAACTTGAAATCGTCAAAAACTCCAAGCCTTAAATAGCGCTTTGAAGTGCCACCACAGGTGTGCGTGATGTGCGTCTGTGCTGAAATTCTAATCATTTGCATATCTCACCTCCGCTAATGCATGTTGTAAATTTCATGTTAGATGCATGCTTCCTTCAGGGTATTGCATTTATGGTGGCCAGCAGTGTAGTAACCAATCAAAGTATGAAATCATCGTTTCTTAAGACATCTTGAATCTAAGCATGCCAGTTTGAAGGATAAATCTGAAGAATATTTTAAGAGGAAATTTTCAGAGTTCAAAAATAGTAAACAAGTAATGAAAGGTTTTGTTACTTCAAGTGAAAAAGCTTTGGAAGCTAGTTACCTAGTAAGCCAAGACTAGGCAGGCTCATACTACTCGAGAATACCTTATATTACTAGCAGCTAAAGATACGGTTTTAAAATTATTCAACAAAAAAGCGGCTAATGAATTTAATAATGTTCCGCTATCAAATGATACAGTAAGTCGATGAATTCATGAAATGACAAATTCCATAAAAGAGGCACCTATTCAAAAAATAAAACACAGTAGAGTATTTTGCACTGAAATTGGATGAAAATACTGATATAACGAACTTTGTTCAATTATTAGTTTACATATGTTTCATAGAAGATAAAAAACTGCCAGAGTACTTATTTTGTGAATTACTTCATGACAGAGCAACTGCAAACGAAATTTTCGAAGTAATTGGCAATTTTATGTCTGAGAATGATATTCCTTGAAATGAGTGCATTGCCATATGCAGTGACTGAGCTCAAGCTTCAACAGGATGTTCTGGTGTTATTTCTCAAATAAAGAAAATCGCACCTGAAACTAAATTTACTCACTGCTCTATTCATCATGAAGCTCTAGTATTCAAAACAGTCCCTGAAATGTTGAATCAAGCTATGAAAATTGTTAATTTTATTAAAAGCCAAGCTTCAAATTCAAGAATATTGATGATTTTATGCCAAAAGATGGGCTGCAAATATAAAACGCTTTTGTTACATTCCAAAATAAGGTTCCAGAGGCAAAACTTTAAATCATCTTTTTGATGATTTAAAGTTCATCTTTTTGATAATTTGAAATCAGAAAATTGAATTTGAATGATTTGAAATCAGAAATTCAAATTTTCCTCTGTGATTCAAAATTTGAATTGAAAAAATGTTTGTTTAGTGAATTATGGTTGGCATGTTTAGCATATTTAACTGATATTATTGGAGAGTTAAATGAATTAAATTTAGGATTACAAGGACAAAGTGTTAATTTGCTTACCTTTAGAAATAAAATAAATGCAATGATAAAAAAACTCGAGCTAATAATCAAAGAATTGCATAATAATATCTTAAGCTTTTTGCCACTTTTAGAAATTTTTCTAAAAGAATTAGCATCCGAGATTAAAAATCAGTTTCTCATTGATAAATAATTTCAACGTGTATTTTCACAGGTATTATGAAAAAGATAATTGGATTAAAAATCCATTTTGTTCAAATGTACCTGGAATTTTATCTCATGGAGAAAAAGAAAGAAAAATTTATAGAAATTTCCTGTGGTCAAATACCAACTGAAGATTCAAAAATAACACACTTGTTAACTTTTGGCTGAACCGAAAAAAAGAATTCAAAGATATTTCAAACAAAAGCATTAAATTTTTATTTCTTTTTGCACAATCTATTGGTGTGAATAAGGATTTTCTTCCATGTTATATTTGAAAAATAAATACAGAACAAAATTAAGAGTGGACTCTAAGTTACAGTTAAAACTAAGTGGAAAAGACCAAACACAGAGAAATTGATACCTCTTTTTTTAACAGGCTTAAGTTTCACACCAAATTTTAGAATTAAAGTAGTATAACTTAAATTTTGATAATGAAATTGTAACTTTTTAATCTAATATTTTTTATGTATGCATATTTAATTTTGTTCCCAATTACAAATAGCCAATAGGTTTTGCAAATGGCAAAATATATTTTTTTAAATATTTCTATTAAGGAATTGAAAAATAATTATGGTAAAATGTAGAGATAATCAACTTTTGTTTAGATGGTACGCGCTAGTCAAAAGGTTGATAATCGCTGCCATAAACTATATTTGCTTGCAGTGAGATAAAGCCAAATCACATACTTCCAAATCTATACTTATAGTCTGTCAATAAATGGAAAAAATTTGATATGGACACCAGAACTTCCTTGTACAGCCTATTAAATTATACACATTTTTTGCACACTTCATTTAAACTTATTTTCTCAAATTATTCTACCTTAATTATTATTACTCTACCTAATTAACTGACCCCCTCAAGGCAAGTTGACAATGACATTAAAAATTGCAAATTTTGAAATTAAGATATCCTGGCAAATTTTTATCGTATAGGAATCAAATTTATCATAATTTTATTTTTTCATGTCAAACATAAAACTTTCCCAAATATAAGCATAGGAATCAGGAGACAGTATTTAGAGTTAATTTATAAAAAGAACATTTTTTTAATTAACATAGATTCACTAGATTCTTCCTTTTCTTTATCACATTCCTTTTATAAAAAATTTTTAAAATTTCTTACAATCATTTAATCCACCATTTACGAAATTTCTAATTTCCCATCGCCAATTAGTTTCACCAATGAAGCCAGACTGGTTTTCCTAAACGTTCTGTTGAATCTAAAGTTTCAGGTCTTTATTTCAAAATAAATAGTTTCATTATAATGTTCTCTGTTAATTTCTAGCATATTTTGTATTTTTACAATTTAATTTCAATTTTAATTTTAATCTTACATTCTGTGGAAAAAGTATACTTAATTACTTGCTTTATTAAACTACTTTATTTTTTTTTATTAGAATATTTTCATACAGATGTAATTAGTACATTTCTCTTAACGGATTGCTTCTTAATCCGCTAAATAAGTTTTAAATTGATGTTCTCAGTTATTTTACCAGTATATTTTGTATTACTACATTAATTTCAATTTTAAATTCAATCAAAAGTGTCTAATTAATTTCTTTTGCTTTATTTGACATTAGAATTTTTGCTAGCGTATGTGTCTTTTTATTTTTCTTTAACTGTGTTGAGAAGAAGTCCAAAATTTTTGGCTGAACTGTTACAATTAAATAATTTAGAATGGTTCATAAGCTGATTCTGAACAACAAATGCAGAGGTTTCCTTGGCTAATTTTGCATATTTATTTGTAATTTTAAAATTTTATGGTATTGAATTTCAATTCTTTTGGGTCTTCGTGGAATTGTTTCTAAATTTCTTACTTATTGTCTATATATATATAGGTTTGGTACTACCAATTGCAATAAAAAAAGGAGGTGCACAACTAAATATTATAGTAGTCCCATAATACAAACTTAAATGTTCTATGGCTAATCATTTTTTAGTTATGTGAAATACCAGGTGTGCAAGGAAATGCGGATTTCAGACAACAGATGATGCAATAATGCAGTTTGTGCTACAAAGATTTCAAACTGCACCATTGCATTATCAACAAGTGTTGGACACACACTTGTGATAAATTGGAAAAGTGTGTGCATAGTATTGTGTTGTTGTGCTCAGTATGTCGAAATTAATACTGAACAAAGAGCATTCATAGAGAGCATTAATTTTTTGTTTTCATTTGAAGAAAATTGCCACTGAATCATACCGATTACTTCGAGAAGCTTAACATGAACATGCTCCATTACAAAACATAGGTGCATGATGGTTTTGGCATTTCAAAAGTAGTGACTTCGATGTTGCAGACAAGGAACATGGAAAACCAGAAAAAAAATATGAAGATGAGGAATTGCAAGATTTGTTGGACGAAGGTGTTTCACAAACATAAAAACAACTCACCAAGCAATTGAGTGTTAGTCAACAAGTTGTTTCCAATCAGCTATAAAGATTCAGAAGACCGGCAGATGTTTACCATATCAGTTGAACAACACACAAATGGAAAAGCGCAAAACACGTGTAACATTTTGCTCGCTCGTTAAAAACAAGTCGATTTTGAATCGTACAGTTAAAGGGAATGAAGAGTGGATTTATTTTGAGAATCCTGAGGGTAGACCCAGGAACACCATCCACATCAACTGCAAAACCGAATCACTTTGGCAAAAAGATTATGATGCTCTACGTTTGGAGGGACCCCAGGGATGTGGCCTACTATGAGCTGTTAAAACCTGTGGAAATGGTTAATACTAAGCATTACCAATAATAATTGAACAATCTGAACTGTTGGCTGCTTCAAAAAAGGTCATTATACCAAAGGAGGCAACATAAAGTCATTTTTCTTCAATGTTTCATAACACAGCAAAATCGGTTCACGACGCGTTGGAAGCACTCAGCTGGGAAGTTATACCCCATGTGAATTACTCCCCAGACTTTCAGATTATCACTTATTTGCATTGATGGAGGCACGTACTTGCTGAGCAGTGCTTTAGTTTGTACGAAATGTGAAAAAATGGCTCAGTGAATGCTTCGCAGCAAAAGGGGAAAATTTTTACTAGTGTGGTACTGACAAATCGCCCAAAAGACAGAAAAAATTTATAACAAGCAATGCAGTATACTTTGAATAAAGCACTTTTTATCATTCTTCCGAATTTAACACACTGTTTGAGGAAAAAAATTCGCATCTCATACACACACGTTTGTGAAAATTGCAACACCATGAAGGACTTACGCGAGTGAGCTGAAATTTTCAGGAAATGCAAAGTAGCGCATGATATGCAAATGATTAGAATTGCAAATCCGTAGCGCATGCGTATGCTGAGCAGCGCCCTCTGAACGGCTGATGGATCCGAATAAATAGACGGCTGTAGCGAGGCGTGTATGGTTATCGGTGGTTATCTGCTAGTGGTAAACGTTAACTCAATCTGTACTTATGCCTCGTCGACGAAAGAGAGCGAGATTTGAACAACTTACAGAGTTTGAACGAGGGAGAATCATCGGCCTTCGTGAAGCTGGATGTCGTAAAAAATACAACGCGCGCGTGCTCGAAGGTTAACAAAATGCCCATTGCAGCAAGCCTGCCTGCCAAGACTGAACCCAGACAATGAGTTAAATCATTTGGCTACTATTGAGCTAATCTTGGTGCGGATACTTTAATGAAATATACACATTCACGGTATTTTGGAAAAAATAAATAAAAAAAAATCTGAAAGGTTTCAGATTTTAAATTACGTCCAAAGGGGCTTTTTTTTTTTTAACATTTTTTGTGTTACCTTTATTTATTAAATATCATGTTCTTCCTACTTAAACCATAAAATTCAGTTAAAAAGCAATATCTCAAAATAATTCTAAAATGAGGATATCTAAGAATTTCCGATACAAAGTCTCACACGCTGGAGATAAAAATGTTTTTTCTGTACAGCGTTGCCACTGCTTGCTTTGAAATCCTTGAGTTTGTTAATAAAAAATTCATTAAAGTTTTATAAAATTATGAAATCGATAATATTACAAATTCCAAATTTGGGCTTCCAGATGCCCATATTCGGGTGGAAACTTTCAATATTTAAAATTTGATGGCTCTAGGTATCGTAGTTTTATCACAATGCAAGAAACATGCATATATTTATGCAGATTCTTCATTACTTAATTTCTTTAAATATAATGCAGGAAGATAATATTTGGTGACAACAATTTGGAAAGTGAAACAATGCTTTTAGTGAATCGATGCATAATGCCAAAACGAAATTAATATTCCTGGGCAAATTGCCCTTTGGGCTAAAAAAGTCACAAAAAAATATTCATGAGATAACGTATGTGGCCAAAACAATTATGTATAACCATGGCAACAAAAAGTATTCATGTGGCAGCCTGCATGCATGTGCAGTACCCAGTTCTTTTCTTGAATTTGTATAATGTGGAATTTTTATAATTCTCTGGGTTTTTTTCAAGTGAAAACAGAATGAGGACAACAGTACAATCAAGACAAACAATTTTCAAAAAGAATAAAAAGAAAACATAAAAAGAAACCCAGATATGCACACAATATGTGTCTGTTTCAGACAGTGCACAAATTCGAAGTTGTATGATTCTAAGTTTCTGCAATTCTGTAGAGTTCCTCCGCCCCCTTGTGAAAACAGATCACAGTGTACATGGAAAAAACAACAGCACCAAAAAAAAAAAGATTTTTCTCATACAAGGTATGTATTTTATTACCGATGTTACTCCTTTCTTTAATTTTATTGACTAACTGCTCTTGTACTGAATTCTTAGTGTACCACCACTTTAAAAATGGTTGTTAACTTTCGTGTTATTGTCTTAATAAAAAATTAGTCGCCAATAAATTCACAAATGCTCTCCAAAGTCATCAAAAGAGTTAACGATTTTTCGATGGCAATCCAGATAGTCAGAAAATACAAAAAAAATATATCTGATCTAACAAAAAATCACAATTTCTTAAGCAGAAGTTTATTAGCGACCCCTAAAAAAGTTAACAGTAATTTCTACACACAAACATATACTGCTCGACATTGAAAATGCAATACCAAGAAGGAGTGGTCAGAAACTTATGCAAATTTTAGAGTAGACGCACGTCACTGAGTTATGCGAATGATGTATAATGCGCAGCTCTCCGACGCACATGAAGTAAGATATAAGAGAAGGAAGGTGCAGAATGGGCAATATTCATGTTGTTATTTCTGCCAGATGAATTATCGAAGAAAGCTGGTTTTTGTCCCGGAGGATACGTGTAATAAGAGAGAATGCCAGGCCGCCGTCAACGAAGGCACTTCCAGCAGATAGACTATTTTACGAGGGGTATGGTGATCGGACTGAGAAGGGCGGGTTGATCCTTAAGTCAAATCGCAGCTGATACACACATGGATGCGAGCACGATGCATCGGCTATGGCGAACATGGTTGGAACAAGGGAATGTAGGAAGAAGGAGGGGTGCAGGTGCAGCCAGAGTGACATCAGCAGGCATGGATTGACGCAGCCGCTGACAAGCTGTGGCGGTCCCGCAAGTCACTTGTACCGCGATGTGCAAGATACCCTGGATGTTCCCGTGTCGACAAGAACCATTTCCCGTCGATTGATTGAACGTGGCCTGTACTCACAGCGTCCGTTAAGAAGACTGCCATTGACCCCACAGCATAGATGCCAACATTTAGAATGGTGCTGGACTGGAGCGATGTGGATGACAGAATGGCGAAACGTCGTGTTCTCAGATGAGTCACGCTTCTGTTTATCCAGTGATAGTCGCCACATACATGTGTTCCGTCGACGTGGAGACAGATATAATCCGGCAGTAACTGTGGAATGCCCCCACCGTGCGACAACGTGGCATAATGGTTTGGGGCGCTATGGCCTACGATTCCAGATCACCTCTAGTTCGTATTCAGGACACCATGACGGCCCAACAATACTTGGATAACGGCCGACCACACAGTGCTCGCATCTGCCAACATGCTCTGTAAGGTATACAGATGCTTCCCTGGCCTCTGTACTCTCCTGACCTGTCACCAATCAAACATGTGTGGGATGTGATTGGACGCCGTTTGCATGTTGATATTTGCCTGCCCCTGCCTCGTTCAGGAGATGAACTGTGGCAAATGGTTGAAAGGGAATGGAGAGTCATCCCTTAGGACACCATCCACACTCTTATTGACTTTATGCCTAGACGTGTTTCTTCGTACATCACTGTCCGCAGTGGTCTTATATCCTACTGAGCCGACGTCGTTCTCACTCTGTATTCTGACTATCATTTTGAAATAAAGATCACTTATTGCTCTTGCTATCTCTATCTTTTTTAAAAATTTCATCACTTTCTGACCACTCCTTCTTGGCGTTGCATTTTCAATGTCGAGCAGTGTATATCCCACACACACAGAGTACTAAAAGTCGTAGAAGATAAAAGAATTTTTTTTAGAAGGGGAGGATCAGCAATTTTCAAATAAATTTATACAGTATTAATTTATAGTATAAAAATTATTAATATTTACATACTGTACTCACTTCTTATTGAGTAGAATGGCTTATTAATTCTCAGATCCAATAGTCAAAATATTAATAGTAAATTGTGTATATATTCATGTGTGTGTGTCATTCAGGTATAAATTAAATTTTAATAGTTAAATACCATATTTAAAAACTCATAGAGGCAGAAAACAATTTCCTTAAACTGAAAAATATCACAAATTAAACATCCTATTTTAAAGTTACAGTAAACCTTAAACCAAAAAGCATTTGCAGATTATATTTCTATTATATTTTTTTTTTCATTATTTATTCATGAATCTAAATTTTCACATTAATAAATATGTTTCAGTTTCAATTACACGATCTGTGAAAAATAAAAGTTTTCTGTTTTGAAATATGATACTTCGGATATGCTTAAAATATATGTTCGATAACATACTATAGTTTCATTAAAAAATTATTTATCTTCGCTATTTTAAAAACTACTTATATATGAGTATAAATATGTTCACATAAATATGTTTTTGCTTACTGATTTACTATTTGGATATTAAATTTGATACATTTTGCATTCTTTTTAACGAGGAAATCTGAAACAATAGATATCTGTTACATTTTAGAAGGCAGGAGAGAAGGGAAAATTACTAAATGATAAAGACACTTGGGAAAATTCAAGGTTCCATGCAAAAATTCTATCTCTTAAATAAATCTTAAACTGTACTTTAAGAATGTTTCCAACTTCTTTGCATTATGCGCAAAATAATTTTTTTAACTGAGAATTTATTATTTTATCAATAAATCCCATTGAAAATTAAGCATTAAATTTTATTATTTTCAAGAACAAGAACTTAAGTTCAAGGTCAAGGACAGCTTAGTTAATTTTAAAAGCATAAGCGAAAGATATTCATCAGCAAGTTCATAATATAATCTTAAAAAAAAAACTTTTTTTGTAAAAAAGCAGATAAAATAACCTATATTGGTCATACGTACAAAGGAATAGATCAAATGTTCAGATCACTGCAATATCTTAAAAATACAAAACTTTCCATTAAAGTTTATTCCATCCACATTTAATCTCCTTTTTTCTTACCAGGCATTTAATCTTTAGTCATTATAATAACTTTTTGCATTAAAATACAGCTATAAAATCAAAGGCACAATGTTTTGTAGGACAAAATATTTGGTGACAGTCAAAAGCACAGTCAAGCATGCACATCTGTTTACATAAATTAAATAAAATGTAAAAACTATTTTGCATGTATTCTAAAAATAATAAAGATGTTTCAAAGGCTAATAAAAATACTAGTTATACTTATCTAAATGTTTAAAAAGGGAAATTGAAAATAATTTAAGAATTTGCAGTTCCAATATTAAATTTCTGTTATAGTTATGAGAGGAAACAAACGTATTACTTGCAGAGATTTGTATTTAGGGCTTTTTCAAGAAACTTCTATAGACTTATTTAATAATTAAAGACAAAGCACCTGATGAAGACCATAACATGTCCTTCAATTTATTTCATGCAATCTGATAATAACATAACACTTTAATTTTGAAAAATGCAGTATAAAGGTAAAATACTTTGCAAATTCTTAGTTAAGTTTACGATGTTTTCTCTAAATGCTCAATCTATAACATACATGAAAGTGATAGAAAACAATCAATCTATAACATACATGAAAGTGATAGAAAACAATTTAAGACATCATCCTTTTATTCCAACTTTCGAGTATCTATTACTAATAATACAAATAAAAATTACAACTATCATTAGCGTAGTTACATTATGATGGCATATATATAACATTATCGAAAACAAATAACATTTTACTAAACATATTATATTAATACAATCTAAACACAACACAATTTACAAGTAATATAATTTTTTCTCATTTACAATAAAACTTTTGAAGAAAAATATTCCGTTACAGGAAAATAAATCTAGCATTTAACGAAATAACTAATATGAACACATGATAATATTTTTTAGCAAAAATATTTTACATAACCTAATATATATATTTGTTTACTCAGCTACATACATTAATAACACATCACTTTGTTTCTAAGAAATCCATTCTTTAACCATAAAATGATGGTATTTAATAAAGAGAAATCTATCTCACCATATACAATCCAAATGGCAGACATAATAAAAGTAACCAAATGTAGAGATGAGCTATATTGCAAAAATGATCCTGACGGGGATCATAAAACCATCCCCCCGTAAACGATGCCCATACTGCTTGACGGAGAATCTCTAAAGTTTGGTAACCCATTTTTCATTTCATTACTATTTTCATAATACTTAGGTCCATGATATTAAGAAATTTGAAGAACCCGAAATAAGACATAAGCGCAGTATCCTGCATAAACATCGAACGGGGGAGTATTTTGCTGCCATGTTAAATAAATCTCTTTCAGTTTCAGCAGCGTGAAGAGGTGATGCCTATCAGTTGTTACAAAATCTTCTTTGAAATATTTGATGATGAAACAGTAAATAATGCTTCACAATTTAATTAAATGTGAGGTATAAATATCGTTTTTAATACGAAAGCATGTTTAACATTCATCAGAATTATAATTTCCATTAAATAAATTTAAAGAAAACTTTTTAAAAAAAGAACCAAAGAACTAATTAATGCTCATTATGAATAAATTCCGTGAAACTTGCGAAATTTTAATAATGTATAATTTTTTCGAGCTGTTAAAAGAGTTCATTTAAACTGGATATTCGACTTTCATCCAGCAAGACTAGTGTAAACAACGGGGATCCAGCAGTTGCAACTCTACTCCATCCATATAATCCTAGCAATACTAATAATTGTAAACTTGTATGGGGGTGAACGAAGAGGTGTCAGGGTTCTGACGGTGTATCAAGAATGGATGTGGGTAGATTCTTTTTTGCTGTGCCTATCTCACTTTACCTAAATATAATTTTAATTTATGCTGTTTAATTCGTTTATATTATGAAATGTTGTAAGAAGATTTCGAGTTCATGGTTATATGTCCTTTGTTTAGGCTTAAGTTTTCTTTAAGTAATGAAATGCAAGATCACTTAAACATTCTGTTGAGCTGATTACTTATCAACGGATGCCAGATTTTATTAAATTTTCCATGGAATCTCTGCATTCTCATGTCATAGGGAATCATGGAATCGGTGATAAAACGAGGCTTTGGACTGCCATTTATGATTACGAAGCATCGGGTGAAGATGAATTGTCATTGCATCGGGGTGAACAAGTGGAAGTATTATCAAAAGATTCTAAAATATCTGGAGATGAAGGCTGGTGGACGGGAAAAATTTATGATAAAGTTGGGATATTTCCCAGTAATTTTGTTACTCAACTTGATGTAAACAATGTTCGCCCCGTCGGTAATGATGGTAGACCATTTACTATCAAATTTTCTGAACTGGAACTGGAAGAAGTCATTGGTGTTGGTGGATTTGGGAAAGTTTATAGAGGGTATTGGCGACAACAAGAAGTCGCTGTCAAGGCTGCCAGGCAAGATCCTGATGAAGATATAAGTGTAACCATAGAAAATGTGCGCCAAGAAGCAAAGCTTTTTTGGTTGCTCAATCATCCAAATATAGTTACATTAAAAGGAGTATGCCTAGAAGAGCCAAATTTATGTCTTGTGATGGAATATGCCAAGGGAGGTTCATTGAACAGAGTACTTAGTGGTCGAAAAATTCCTCCTAATGTGCTTGTCAGTTGGGCTATTCAAATTGCACGAGGCATGCATTATTTGCATTCAGAAGCTCCAATTTCTCTTATACACAGAGATCTGAAATCGAGCAATGGTAAGAAATTTTATCCCATGTTCATATGGTATTATGAAATTAATTTTGTGCAATGTTCAAGTAGATGCCTACATAAGGTTAAAATGTGAATTCTAGGCACAAAATATTCAACTATTCTTTTATTGGGGAACTGATTCTAACTTGTGTACTACTTTCTGTCTGATGAGTCGTGTAGTAGTAGCATCTTAAAACATGATACCTCATAAAAGTATATTTTTTTTAGTGTCAGAATATTATGAATGCATCAAAATATTGTAAACTTTTGATGAGGAAATAAAAATGAATATGAAGTGAAATTTTTAACGTACAAAAAATTTAACTTTGTGCAACAGAAAATATGGAAAAAGTGCCTTCGGAAAAATTAGTTTATTTTTGAAAAATTAGGCAAAGTAATTATGAAAACTACTTATCCTTGTAAGCTGCATCAATTCCACCTAGTGTATTATAGTCGGTTATTAAATGAGTAATTATTAGTTTATTAGGAAGTTTCCTTACAAGTAAATGTGAAGGCTTGCTAAATTCCAACAGTACTCTCTTAATTATTTAGATAGGATATGAATAAAATGAAATGTTAAGGTACTGTTCATCCATTTTAAACTTAAGAAATTTTGTTTTTATTTGTCCTTAAAATGCTCCCTATTTCAGCCTAAAACATGGCAAAATAGTGATTTATTTGTAGGATTGGTAAAAGTTTACAATTGGGTGCCCCTTGTTTTTTTTTTGGCTCGAAGATCAGTGCCGGAAGGCAAAATTTCAAGATTGCCGCTACACAAAACCAAAATAAGAAGTCAAAGAATTTCACAAACTCAATATCCATGTACACATCAATCTATTTTCACTTAAAAAAAATCCCAGAATTGCACAATCTAGGCATTGCGCACTGTCTTAAATTTGTCCATGTACACATCGATTTATTTTCACTTGAAAAAAAAGTCAAGAAACTAAAACAAAGTTAAAACTATCAGGGTAACCAGAATTGGAGTTCATCGCCAAAGTTTGTCGCTAACCGAAAAGGCACCCAATTCTACACTAAAGCCGAGGGGTGTAACGAATGTAATGGCAGATGATGTGTGCTTACTTTTTTTAATACCTTCCTATAAATAACTAGAATAATTTATTTTTAAAACTTTTTTTTATTCTTGGAAGAAAGTTTCTTTGGGTATACAGATATCATAAAACAAAGCCCAAATTACTTCATGAAGAGCTATGATAATGGATTATGTGTACTTATTAACCAAAAAAGGATCATCAGATGATCTTAAAATGTGCAAAATAAATAGAGTGTTAATTAAGGAATTGATTTAAAGATGTAAAAAAAAATTGTCACTAGTAATAATAAATAGCCTGAACACCTTTGTCACGAGTTATTATAAAAAACTGAACTCAATATTCTGTAGTAAAAAGTGCAAATGTAATTTAATTTGTTGATATTATAGTCCCTAATCTTTTGTTTAAAAAGACCAGGGAAAGAAGAACATAATTAATTAAACTGTGTATTTTTTAATGTTGTTTTCTTGACTCTTATTAAAGTAAGAAATGAACATGTTTACTAGCCAGTCCCTAAATTTTATGAATTTTAGCATGCTAAAAAAGCTGTTTTATGTTTCTTTATGAAATGGTTTTCTTATTGAAAATGTTTATAAATATTTTTTCAGTTATAAGTATCTTCATCACTGTCTTCACTTAAGTAATTTATAGACAATGTTAGCTTCTTTGTAAAGAACAAGGGTTTTCTGTGCATGTTGGATTTGGGGAAATCATTTCTTCTAAATGTTAGAAAGTGGTGAAAAGTTTACTCACTCTATTTTTGTTCAATTAAATTCTTTATAAATAAGAAAAATTGAGGTGAAAATGCGCTTTAGCCCACTGCTTGGCGATGTTTTGAAAATCGCCAATTCGGCGCGTATCGTTTGTAATTTTAATGCCCTTTTAAAAAAAATTCCTTCTTTCTGGGATGCCATTTTGGTTACGTTTTCGCGGAGCGTGTCGGGAAGGTTATGTAACGCATAAAATGTGTAAGTATTACAACATAAAATGTAAATAATTAATTTAAAGGTAACTGACGAATATTTTAATGATCGTAATGTTCGTTTTGCATATTATTTTATTATATTTTTGTGGCAATAGTTTCCATACTAATTTATGGTTTAGAATTGTATGTTTTGTTTACAATAGGTTTTCGCGGAGCGTGTCGGGAAGGTTGCAATGAATTGCAAAGACGTTTCGCAGAAACGCGCCGAATTGGCGATTTTCAAAAAATCGCCAAGCAGTGCCCTAAACCGCATTTTCACCATTTGTCAGTTAGGTTTAAATTAATTATTTACACTTCATGTTGTAATACTTACACATTTTATGCCGTTACATAACCTTCCCGACACGCTCTGCGAAAACGTAACCAAAATGGCATCGAAGAAAGAAGGAATTTTTTTTAAAAGAGCATTAAAATTACAAACGATACCATGTACACACCGTTCCGTTTTAACTTAAAAAAAAATCTGCGAATAGCACAATGTAGGCAACGTACACAAATGAACAAAATAAGCTAAAATAATGAAAATAAATTACAAGAAAATGCCATGTGCACAGCGTTCCTTTTAAACTTAAAACTTCAGCGAATTGCACAATGTAGGCAACATACAAACAGTCAGCCATGTTGGCGGATATACAGCATTATCCATGTTGGCGCGTTTATTGCTCATTCTAAAACAACCGCCGCCAAGCAGTGGGCTAAAGCGCATTCCAACCAGAATTGAAAAAGTCCCAGTTTTATCTTTTCCTCTCATAATTCGTCTTGCAAATAATGATCAACTTGCCAGCCACCCAAAGTCGGGATAGTCTTTTGTCTGTGCTTATCTTAAAGGATACAAATCAATAGTGGGCAGTTAGTTTAAAGTTCAAGAGTTTTCTGTAGACAGTACTGCCTGTTAGTCTGTTTAATAAACAAATTCCCCAGTATCCTCTGGAGGGGGAGAGATACAAGAGCAGGCTCATTTATGACAAACTAGTGACAGTATTATCTAAATGACAAACTAATGACTTTAAATATCTAAGATCTCTGTCTTTGGATCTGAAGAGGTTGTGGAATTTTGGCATTATGGTATTTGATTGTAAAGTTGGGAAAATTATATTTCAGGGTACCCCTTGACGAAAATTGGCACTTTTGTATATGTGCAACGCCCTCCCAAGTAAAACCAAAATATAATGCAATAAAACATAATTAAAACATAAAAGAAATATAATCTCAATAAACTGCACTTTAAATCAAAATAAAACAAGGAAATAAGATAAAAATGGATGCATGTTGTCTAATTGCACAGTACAAAAAGGAAATATTGATGCACCTTATTTAGAAGTTTGTTTTGTCTTTCATGTGTCACACACAGAATTCCTTAACAGTATACAAAAACTGTTTGAAATTATTTGAAGATATTCTCCTGACTTAAGGGGCATTTTTTTTTAAATCCCTTTTTATTACCCATAGTGTTGATATGAGCTCCAGTTTCCAAATCCTTATATCTCACAACGTAATTTACTGAGAGGGGAATGAAGCCATTTAAATCTTCATTCACACACTGGTGAATCAATGTTTTCTTTCCCATTCATTCCAAAGCTTACAGAAACTTCAGTTTAATCGTACCACCAGTGGGCATTTTACAGTGTAAAGCACAAAGTAAGCAATGCACTTCCTAATCAACATCCAACACATAAATAAGCTCTGAGAAATATATTCTCAGCAGTCAAAATATGCATTGCAACCAATCTCGTCATAATAGGGTTTCCATAACATTCAATGTAAGGTACTCAGGTTGCCATAAATGAAACAACAGCTTGGCAATAAATGAAGCAATAACTTGGTGATAATCCAAGGGGTACTCTAAAATATAGATTATCTGCAAAGTGTTGAATAGTTTTTTTTTTTTTTTTAATTAATGTTGCAGGCATAATAATTTGTTGAATCTTCAAAAAACACTTGCAGGTGGAACTAAAAAGTTTTCTAATCTCTAGAAATTGAAAGATTTAATAGTAATATATTCACCCTGCACAAAGGTCTATTGCTGTCATATTCAATTTTTTTTTTTTTTTTTTTTTAAAAAATTTTTTGTCATTCATGTTGTGTCATGCATAGCTGTTTCTTAGAGTTCTTCAACAAAGCATAAGAACTTTACAAATGCAAAAATATAATCAACCAGTCATGCTGAATGATATATAGGTAATAAGTGCATTTCTTAATATTTTTAATTTCACTTTTTTTAACAATGAATGCAATTGAAATAAATTAGCTATACTGTAATTTATTTCAATACGATGCATTATTATGATATAACTTGCGATATAAAAGAAG
Source organism: Stegodyphus mimosarum (assembly GCA_000611955.2). Taxonomy (NCBI): domain Eukaryota; kingdom Metazoa; phylum Arthropoda; class Arachnida; order Araneae; family Eresidae; genus Stegodyphus; species Stegodyphus mimosarum. Next base: position 418,346 of record KK114401.1, read on the forward strand.
TGTACTTGATATCTACAATTTAAAAGCATTACACATACTTCTTAATATTTGGTTCTAACGAAAGTTTTCTGCCAAAAAATGTTCTTAAAGAAGTTAGGAAAAAAGGCATGAAAGCAGTGTCTTTAGTGCAGATAGTAATCACCATCCAAATCTATGATTTTCTACCAACTTTGGTGTTTTTTCAAAGCCTTTGACCCAGAAACTTAGTGACCACGAGTCAAAAACAGATCAACCTCATTTCAGACATCCTGTGCAGAATGGAAAATATCACCAGCAAGATGTAACTGCAGGTGTGAAAAAAGGGCAGAAGTCAGAAAGAGCAATGTTGGTGCTATATAATGGGTGTGAAAAAAGATCCCATTTGAGTTCGTACAGAGTCGAACCAGTGAATGCAGACACATGTTGTCTAGCATCATTTTGATGGAATTTTACCTTTTTCCACCAGAACTTAGTTCGGCATTTTTCTTTGATAGCAACATTAACATAGAGTCACATCTCGTTGTATACCTTACTGTCAAAAAGTTTACTTTTTCCCAGATAATCTTTGTGGATAATACCACGGCAATCCCATCAGATACAAAGTATGATCTTTTTGTTACTCAAATTGTACTTTGCGACACTGCCGGGAGGCTCACCGGGTGCAGACCAACCCCTTTTTTGGCCTGTGTTGTTGAAGTAAATCCACTTATCACAAGTGATGATCCAGTCCATAATTTTGTCTTTGTGTTGATATTCAAGGAGATTAGTGCAGGCACGAAACATGTCTGTCCTTATCTGCTTGCCAACAATTGAACTTGTATGTCAAATTTATGCAATGTATAGCACGAGTAATGGACATGGCACTAATGTTTAACTCCTTAACTCTCAAGTGGTTGCATACTGATCTTCTCCCACGAGTTCTCACTGGCGGGCTGATCAACATCAGTAGGCCAGCCAGAGTGCTGTGCTTCTTGATTGTCATAGTCCTTGTTTTTGAACTTTCGATACCAAATCTTCACAGTGTCATATAATACAACATCTGTACCTAAAGCTGTGCATATGATTTGGTGACATTGTGTAACTGACTTTTAGCAATAGAACTGGAAGTAAATGATGGCTCTAATCTGGTATTGTGATAGTTCCATTTCAGACAACTCATACTTAGTGATTACAATATTTTTTTTACAAATTTCACAACAGTGTTCTAAAGCTAGTATCTTTCTTTCAAATCCCAAGAATTGTTTGACAAAATATGATTAAGCATGCCAATGCAAACTGTTTGCGCATAAGGTATTTTCTGTGGCAGGATACTTTTCATTAAAACCCGGTAAGTTAAATATTTAGTTGTTAATCATGTGTTTAATTGATGTTCATTAAAATCCATTTAATTTATAGTAAATCCACTAACAGTTCTTATAATTAACTAAGGACATATCTAGTGTCATTTCATTATTTTTAATTTTTATGTGTGTTTTACAATTTTACGAGTTTTTAACGTTTTTCTAATATTTTGAAATTTTTTAATGTTTAACTGTTCTTTGAGTCATTAGACAACAGTCTGAAGTTCCCAGTTTGCAATTTTTTTTAACTGTAATAAAAAAGATAAGATGTATTGAGGGTAATTGTCTGGACTTGATTGGAAGAGTACATGTACAATTAATATAGGATGCAATTTTTATGATATATGCCAGGCATGGCCAAACTACCTCTCGTAAACCATGTATGGCTCTTTGACACCTTAACTGTGGCTCTTTGGTACCTTAAATGTGACTTACTGTCAACAAACAGTAGTTGCTTAATTTTCAACATACAATTACATTTTGAAATAGAAAAGCATCCAGTAGTGCGTTTCTTTACTAATTACTAATTTGATTTCTTAAATTATATTACATATGTATTAATTTAAATTATTTATCATCAGAATAACAAACAGATTTGTAAATAGCTCCATTTCTACAGACTATGATGGTCTTAAACAGATACCGTCATATACGTAACCAATGATTGAGGATGTTGAAATTTTGGGGGTCATGGAGTCCTGGTCAAAATTTTAAATTCAGGTTTTATAAGTTATTCACAATAGAAATCTTTCATCTTTATCATCAGATCTTCATTTCAATAATGCTACATTAAGAAATGTGTCACCAACTGCACATAAACTTTTTTTTTCTAGTACACAGCTTCATTCGAAATACTGATGGTAGTAAAAGTGTTTTAGCTCATGATTTTTTCTTGCATTTTCCTTGACGAACATATTCTTGTTTCTAGCACTTCACAAATATCGCAACAGGTTAGAGCCAGTGCTAGGCTCTCTGCCACCCGTTGCTTCTAAAACTTTGTGCCTTTTTATTCTGCCGTCCAGTGTAGCTGAACTCGTTGTTTCGTTTCTAGTTCCATCACTACAGTTCTTTCATCAATTGATATTTTTAATCTTCTTAAACTTTGATTATCATGTATGCTTGTCATGTCCTTCATGAAAAGTTAGTGGCCCAAAACAATGTTGTATTTTTCTCCACTCTCTGATCCCTGGCATAGAACCAGTTTTCTCAGCTCCAATCAGATTGTCTTTCGGAAAGGCAAAGCAAGTTTCCAGTAACCTCGAGAATCGAGAGATTCGCATTCGCAGTTCATGTTGAAAGAAACAAAATACCTTCCCATTCTCGTATGAAACAAAATTGGTTTAATCCTAGTATACGGTACATACAGGATTTAGTGGCATTTATGATGAGCACTAAACGGGTCATTTTGGTGTTGGCGACAGTTTTCAAAATCGTGCCAAGGCTGTACCGTATAACTAGGATTTCATCACACAATCTTTTAGGCCATTTTTTCTTTTTAATGAATGCCTTATGTGTCATTATGCAGTAAAATAAAAAAAATAGTAATCAGTCATCTAGGCTAACCATTTAATATATTTACCAAAATATCATTGATTATTGTAATTCAATTTTTAATATTTAAGTAATTAACTTTATTTTAATGTTATCCATATAATTTGATGAAGCTTCTTCCTTCTAAATTTATTTATTATTAGTTAACAATACTTTCAGATTTATTGCAATTTTCTCTGGCATATGCCTGAAACAGAATTCTGGCAGTATTCTAGAGTATGATGACTTGCCATCATGAAAATGAACATATTTTTTGCTTATGTATGCTGCTAAATAAATATAAAATACCTGAATTTATTTAAAAATATCTTTGAATAGATATCTTTCTTTCATTTAGCTGCAAAAAGAAGACATTTTTTGATCCAGATTGGGCAGATTCTAAGCTCAATCTTTAGTCAGGGGATTTCTTTCTCCTGTTTGAGCAGCAACCTTGTTACACTGAAAAATATAGCCTTATTTATGAAAGCTACATAAGAGAAAAAAAGTATGAAAATGAAAAAAAAAATGCGTGTTTGTCTAATATCAGAACAACAAACGTCGGAGCTCTTCATTTTGCAACTAGCATGCCCCATCAGCGAACTGCAAGATAATTAATTAAACTCAGTGTCTTTCTCTTTGTTTAGGTCTGTATTTTTAGAATACAGACAAACTTTAGCATAGGCAAACGTTAACATAAGTAAGCACTTGAATCTTGAAGCTCACTTTCTCAACATAATTTGACAAACATATAAGGTAATTCAAGATGAATACATTCAAAATGAAACCGTATTTATGATCCCTATAATAAATTTATTTTACAGATAAAAGTATGAAATGAAAAGTTAACTCTCTAACTTTCATTTGACAATGCTGGGAAACTCATTAGAGGTGATGACATTCAAAATGGAAGTTTTAATGAAAAAAAAAAAATTCAGTATTAGCTAGAATATGCGAAAGCTCCATTGGTAATTGTTATTTAGAGGCACTTTTTGCCCGAATTTTCTAAAAAAGGACTTCACTGCCTCAATATCACAAATCAGAGGAAGCATTTTAATGACAGGTTACTTGTGTGAGAAAAAAGCACAAATATTCTGACGCTTGTCCAAGTCAGCAAAACAAGGAAGCAAAATTATGGTGTGTCATGCACGAGCTTTTGTAGTTTAAGTGCTACAAATTTGAGAAAGCATGTTCACTAAAAATTGCCAAAAATTCAAATGGGTGAAGAATAGCATAGATCTGCACTTGTGTGATTTCGCGGGCAGACTCGTGATCCACGATGAAGTCATGTTTCATGTGGCAAACTGAACAAGTGTTATTTGATATTTGTTTCACAGAAAGCTCGGTAATTACATAAGGAACATATATTTAATTCTCTGAAGATAAATATTTTCTGTGCCTTAACAAAATGTGTTTTCTTCGCACAGCCGTTAATTTATTCTTTAGGAATGCTTGAATCTCAACAGGACTTAATAGCAAGTAAAGCAGTGGTCAGGCAATGCAGTCGGCTCAGTTTATCAAGCTATGTTATCACTTGTAGAGAGTTTTATGTTCATTAACAGGTTATCTAATTATTTTGCCTTTATTTTCATTTCTAGTTTTGTCGGTTCCTACCACTATCCACATTAGTTCATGTATTAAGCACAGAGTTCTTAACGAAAATCTTTTGGCATCTATAGCTTACATCTCACTATTACTTCTCTTAGCAAGTGTCGTATTTATTTCATCTCTAGTTTGTTAGCCATATTTTATAGTGAAAGGTTGAGGGCCCGAATCAAAGCTTGTAGGTTCACTTTGTCTTGTAAATTAATATCCTAATTTTATTTGAGCTGTAAGGTATGATATACAAGCTATATAATAGCTGGTCTGACAATTAGGAAAGGTTTATTTTAAACTACTGAATTGGAGTAATTTTACTCAGAACTTTTAAGACAAAATGATAAGCCATCTGATCATCTTTGTGGGTCCAGCAGTTAACAGTTCGTGTAAGATGGATTTGTACACTCCAGTAGCAAGAACTCAGAAACTAAATGATCATGTAGACGTCTTCAGTACTACAAAGAACCTTCACATTAACATTTATGCATATCTGTAGAATTTTGGAGAGTATCACTTCCGTTTTACATCTATATTTGTAAAATAAATTCATTGCAGTAGTCATAAGTATCTTTTCTTTCTGTACTATTAATTTTGATTTGGCTGCATTCGAAAACCAGCTCAAAATTCAGCAGCCATTACTGAAGAGTTCGACTGGTATACAGTTGGAATATGTGACCAAAGCAACATTTATAAATCATGACAAAAGTTGCTTTATTTATTAAGAGTAGGTTATGTATGTCCAAAATTATCGAGAAAATTTCTAGATATAATTTTAAAATTTCTCAGTAATGCACAGCATAATGATTATGTAAAAATTCTGGCAAATTTCATTGGAAATTATACTGAAACAGTGCTGTATTCGGGGCTATTATGAATAAAAATGACGATTCCGATAGCATTGAAATTGCAGTCTTCTTCATTTTTTGTGAATTCTCCTGTACTAAGCATCAATAAAAGTAGTCATTCCAAAGTTCTGATTTCAAACGGTTAACAATTTTTTAGGTCTGGGTACCAAGGATTCGATCGAGATTTGGAATTGAAACTCTTTCTGAAGATCTGAAAGTATCACCTTAAAAAAAACTGGGTTGAATCTTTGAAAACTGTACCTTTTCGCATCTAATGAATTAATGCAATTATTTAAAGTTAGATATGATCTCAGTATGTTAGACCTCATGTTAATTGTGAGGGAAAATAAAGTCATTAATTTTCATGCAAAAGCCTACGAAAGTTAATAGCTTATTCTAAAATCATTTTTATTTCTTGAATAATTCTCTGATTCGTGCACTGTCTTGTATCACTTATTTTATGCTTTCTAAAACTATATGTAGGAGTTAAAATTAAAAGAAAAATTTTTCAATTTGTTTTTTAAAATAAACGATTTACTCATTCAAATGAAACCCTTTTACAATATGTATTTCTAAAGTCCAATACGTATTTTTTCGACTTCAGTTCACTTCTAATAAAAACAAACAACAATTATGAACAATGAGGAATAAAAGAAACAAAAAAATACTTGTTTTTTACCTAAAATAATGGTTAAATACATACAATACTCTCAACAAATTGCCGCTACACAAAGCCAAAATAACAAGTCAAAGAATTGCCCAAACTGTGTATCAGTGTACACATTGACCTAATTTCACTTTAAAAAAAAAATCAGAGAATTGCACAAATTTGACATTGCGAACTCCCTTGATTTAGTCCATGTACACATCAATCTATTTTCACTTAAATCAAAGGAGAAGCCATTTCTACACTAGAGCCAAACAAAAAAATACAAAACCTCAGTAAACTACATTTTAAATCAAACAATGAAATGACATAAAAAAGGAAATTCATCTGAGCACTACACAAAGGAAATATTCGCTTTTCTTATTTAAAAATTTCTGTGTTTCAAGCAAAAACTTCCTAAATTTATCTAAACTAGAATCTATATACTGGCATCGCCACATAAATTCACAAAAATAAGAGTAAAAAATATCTTCCGTAATGCAGGCATTCTCCGCCATTCGATCATATGCATTTCCTTCCTACAAGCAGGACACTTATAATGGCTACTAAGTAAACCTTCATTTACAACACCAGTGAATTAATGCTTTCTTTTTTGTTCTAAATCATGCAGAAACTTCAAATTAATCTTACCACATTCAGCCATTTTACCATGTAAACCATAAAATAAGCAATGTACTTCCTAACCAACATCCAACACACAAACAACCTATTGCAGATCTTTCCCCGTCAGTCAAATTCACTACAATCATGCAGCCAATAACGTCATAATAGGGTTTCCATAAGATTCATGTACTCAGGGTACCATAAATGAAACAACTTGGCAATAATCAAAGGTGAACCCTTAAGTATACTAGAATCGTTTTTCTGAATCCAAAAAAAAATGCAAAGTTCTCTTTAATTTACTTCAAATATTCAATGTTTTTTCATATAAATATGGATTTGCAACTCTTGGAAAATCCAGCTGTGGCTCTTGAACTTTATTGAATCTGCCATGTGTCTCCTATCAGAGTGAAGTTTGGCTACCCCTGATATGTGCTATAAAATGCAGTAGGTCTTTTCTAAAGAATGACAAATTAAGATCTAATTAATGTTTTTAGAAAATAATTCAATGTTCTGCTCTGGTTCATATTGCCTCAAAGCAACAAACTGGTTAAACTCTGGAAATTAGTAGAAAATAACTTACTTCCAAGTTTATATGTTTTATTTCTAGCTAAGTGAACAGGTTGGGGGGAGGGAAATTTAACCAAAACTGCAAGGAGTACATGGTTAACTCTTCAAGTTTAAGTAGCGATTCAGTTTTAAAACGTTATCAGATTCATGGATGTTGAAAATTTCTTATAAAATAAGCGAATGGAAAACATGAGCGTTAATTAAATGTACTGAGTATCACAAAAAGTCACCAAATGTGTAACAATTGGAAGAAGCGAACATCTGCTGGCAGTTTGGTGCGTATGGATAGTGTAACCATTTGTCTCGGATTTTCCAGAGCAGTCCTGGATTCCAGCTCTGTGTCTCACATGGATTTTGCATTCTGGAAAACATACCAGAACTAAATATTCACCAAAATATATTTATTTTCTATAGTATTTCGGAGTCTTGCATTGATGATATATAATGATATACCATATGATGAATATATTTTTTGTGTGGAAAATGGCATAACAGCAGTGTTTTTCCCAATGTGTCAGCATACCCTCAGTGCAGGGACAGTTTAATGTTTTTCTACCAACCACCAAACTGACTCAGCCTGTCCTGCCACTGCACGTCTTTCACGTGGCACTAATAAATCACTAAGCTCCACTAACACATCTTTTTATATGTAATCATACATCTCAACTGGCAACATAAAATACATTTATGATAACATGGTCGGGAATTGTCATCTTAAAAGGCTGACGAATGACAGGAGAGGTTAACAGTTCTTTAGTCTGTTATGAGCTCTCAGACTGTATACACGCATTCACTGACATATGCCACCTGATACCAACAGTCGACTGCATCAACCACATACTCTTAATATCAGCAACTCAATATATCTCATCTACTATTGGTATTTTTACAGGTTAGAAAAACAGACCATATTTTCTACTGAAGTCGAAACCCTTTTAAATTGCGAGCAAGAAAAGAAATTTTAAATTTAATAATGATATGGCAAAAGAATTTCCTTTTATAAAATGGACAAAATTGATTCTAATTTTCCCGTCAGGAAATTCCAAAACTTGTAGTTAAATAAATAAATAAACGAATCTCATTTATTTGACATGTCTTTCGTTTTCTTTGGCATTGTTCTGAATACATATTATTATCCTTAGTCATATTACAATACTTACTGATACAAGCACTTTATTAACACAATATTGAAGATTTCAGTGAAAAAATTGTATCACTGTCAAAAAGTCATTACAGCTGTCTGTTATAATGAAGAGTAGTAAATTAGCTGCTCAGTGATGAAAAGATCTCATCACAATAGTGGTGCCTTAGAACATTTTCTCCCTTCTACCTGATGCTAAATTCCAGAGATAAACAAATAATGGATGTAGAATGGCCCGCCACCTGACTGCAAAAATAGGAGATCCTCTCATCTTTGATTTTGGTCATCCGGACTCGAAAACATTAATAAATGTGTTATAATAACTAAAATAAAAATGGGAAGTCTGCCATTTCTAGTAAGTCATGGTTGCTTACTGGGTCTCACAACACAGTTGGTCTTCACAGCATGGGGATTAGCAATTGTGGATAGCTTCAAATCATTAGGACATCCTTTCAAAGTTTCTCGAAAAGCCACTTTCCTTAATAGAAATTTCCAAAAGATGCAGTTTTTGTACTGGATATTCTTCATCTTAATTTTAGTTACCTTAACTAATCTATCCTCGCCAAGCTATACTTCACTATCCTCGTTAATGACCATTTGATTCTTCTTTGTTATCATGACCTACAAGAACAACATCTTATACAGCAATTTTCTTGTTGTTCTTAACCAATCCTTTAAAATTTTGTAATTGCCCTACGTACTTTATTTTGAATCTGCTACATAAATCTTTCTTTATCTTACAGCAAGTATCAAAGTCTCTCTCTCTCTCTCTTTTTTTTTTTTTAAGATTTACATTTTATTTATCCAAATTATCTAGATCTGGAAGTCTGGTTTCTATCTCCCAGTACTCTTCTTAAAATTTGTTTTGTGCAGCCAGTTAATCTCTCGTACCAGGTTGGAGGGTTGAATTCCCCTGTTATGTTCATTACAAGAGCTTCGTTACAGATTTTTGCATGTGTAGGATCAGTAAATAACTTAATAATCAGAAGCTCCACAAAAATCCATGCCTTGATCACTGTGTATAGCAAAAAGTGTACCTCTTCTCACAATAAATCTCCTTAGAGTTTGATGACAATGATGTTAATAACTCAATGTGAACTGATCTATAAACTGCACAAGTGTACAGTATAATCTGACATTTTCCTCCATGTTCAAATGTGAGGTACCAACTATATCATTTACTACAATGCAACGTTGCTTGTCGAATGGATTTTCTGCACTTCAGTGTTAACATCTCCCGAGGTTATTCATCAATATTTGGACACCGGTGTGGTTTAACTCTCTCCATTCTATTAATTTCTGCATGATGTAATGATTTCCAGGCAGAAAAATATACATACAAAAATTATGCTATCTTTGCTCCTGAGAACATGAGATTTCACTCTTAAAAATCCTTCTTTATCCACCATAAGCTGTAATCTCTGAAAACAACCATCAATTGCTCTAAGACGCTATTTTGTTTGAACTATTTCCATCAAGATTCTTTCAGCACAAAGATTTAATTTCATTGACACTGTTCGTAACAAACATTGCCGAAACTTCATGGTTTTTGATCCAGAACAAAGCATTCATAGAATCTCCTTAGTAGAAAATTTGAGCTCTGGCTTAAGAAAAATCCTTTTTAAAAGAGTTCATCAGTCTAACTCCTAAACAGCATGCTAGGAGCTCAAGTCTGAAAATCGGGACTTTCAAAGATGCTATGTGAGCACAAGCTTGAACCAGTTGATATTTCACACCAAAATCATTTTCTAAGATATATATAGGTTGTACAAGTGTGTTGTGATGCATCACAAAACACGTGAAATAAGAAATCCTTGCTTTGGGGTAACCATAATTATTTTTGACATCAACAATAGATTCAGACAATATCAGATTTTTTATGTCCTGATAATGGAGTTGTACCCCCATTTGTCTGTGTATGCTATTAAAATATGTGGCTAGCAAAAATAAAAAGAAATAATTAAATTTGGCCACAGATTTTTTTTTTCCCCCAAAACATTGATATTTATTGTAAGTTGGAAAACATCAACATTTTAAATGGAAACATACTTTTGTAATTTAAAATACAAATTTTATATTTTATTTATTAAAAAATAAAACACATTTTTCCTCCAATCATTCTGTGATTTTTTAGGCCATTCTTCTCCCCAAGTACACAGTGATATGTTTATACTTAAATATTAGTGATACAGCATCATGCAAACTTAAGTAATAATTGCACCGGCTGTCTACCAAAGGAATCTCCTTCTTGTTCCCTTCAGAGATTTTGCATAAAAATTCTCTGTTCCTGAAGAAATTTTATGACAGTTTCTTCCTTCCAAATTCCACTAGTTCATCTTTTAAAATTAAAGCATAAGATTTTTGTGATTTGTTTATAATAGCCATTGAAATACAACTCTGTATGTGAAAATGGCAGTATTGCTTGATTGAATGAATTTTATGAGCATATTTGCCACAGTTTGGCTCACTCTAAAAATTTGGTGATCTCTTTTATGAAGATAATACATAAGTACCAATACCTATATAGTTTTATATGCACACACATGTTTGTATAATTATGTACTTCCTATGAGACCTGCTTTCACATCTGTGAATTTAGATGGATTCTGAAATGGGATTGCTGTTCATATCATTTTATTTCTAAGTATTAAATATTTTTGAAATAGACATTAAAAGTTGCACATAATAATAACTTAATTAAAAAGCATTTACCATAGCTAAAGCATCTCCTAAACCAAAACGTTCGCAACTGATGCCAGATCTTTGGAACTCAGTTAATCTTCTATTAGTAATTAATATCAATATTGAAAACTAAATTCATCTGTGTTTATGTATATTAGTATAGTTTTAAAAAGAACATGTGTATAAATATAATAACATAAAAATGTATTAGTGTATGGATCTCCCTCTTTATTTGTGTTAAAAGACTAATTTAATCAATCAGTTATGTTGGTATTTTAAGAGTTCGTCTCTTCACTTTTGCAGTTGTTGGATACATACTTAAAATCTCTGTGTCAGTTCACATTTAGCATTTGCAAAGAAATATTTTCCACTAATGTGCCATGTGTTTAGCATCTATAGCAGTGGTTCTCAACCTTTCCAGCCCTATGCACCACTTTCACCATTGCTTAAAGATCATTCCTTCCCCCTTCTTTACAGTACTCAAAAGATACATATGCTGTAAATTCATTTATATTCTTTTCTTAACTTGTTTTATAAATGAAACAACAAAAAGCATATATAATGTTGATAAATACCAAAACTTGAATAAAAGTAGTTTTTTATATTAAAAAACTATAATTAAATTCTTAACAAATAAATAAAAGGCTGATCGCATTCTCTCCCTGAAGCTATGAAATTGCCCCCAAGTTAAGAACCTCTTATTTATAGGTTTGTCAGTTATATCATGTTTTAATTCTTCAAGTAAATTGATGTACCATTTAATTTCACATGCACGTTCAAAATATACCAGAAGTTCAGCTTCCACTCTAGGCAGAGCAACTGTTGTTTTTAACATTTCAGGTTTGTGAATTTTTTTTAATAACTTATTTAAGAAAATCTTATTTAATAGCCAAATGATTTTCCATTTTCAGTGGTATGTCAGCTTGTATCTGAAGTAGCATTTAATTTTCCATTGCTTGAAATGCATATTAAGCATGCATTTTGTTCTTCTTTAACGTGCCCAAATAGCCTCTTCACTGCTTTCCAGTGTTTCTCTGTAGAATTTTTATTGTATCATTATAAATTTAAGCAGAGAAATTTAAGTCTGCCCTTATGTCTGTTGCTAAGTTCATTAGTGAACCTTTAGAGACATTAGGTTTTTTCGAAGCAGAAGTCTTGAAAAGTGAGCAATGCCCTCGTTGGGACTCGGACCTGGTTTTCTCAAATATGTGCCAAGTGTTATGTGTGCCAAGACCATTACACCACGAAGGCATGCTAAGAAGGTGGGAGAGACTGGGAATTAGGGGGCCTAATCGCCAAATCCTGGTGGTGGAGAATCTGTCAGTCCTGGCGAGGGCATTGCTCATTCCTGGTGATGAAGAATCATCATCCACCAGGATTTGGCAGTTGGTGGAGAATCATCATCTACCACCCTTTTTTAGTTCGGGTGCCACTGTAGAGTCATTAGGATGTTTTTGAAGCAAGAGACATGAAAAGTGAGTGGTGCCCTCACTGAGATTGGAATCTCGGACCTCTTAAATATACACCGAGTGGGCTGACCATTACACCACAAAAGCAGGCTAAGAAGGCAGGAGAAATACCTTATAAACATAATGCTTCTTGATATTTTGGTTTTTGGCATTGATGGAAGTTTTACATCATCAAGATTACCCCATTATTCCTGGAACAATTTTATATTCATTTATTTAAAAGTTTTTCCAAATTTTAGTCAAGTAGTTTTCTTTACTCGGAATAATTTTTCCAGATTCTTGGCTTAATGTCATCATCAAAAATGTTTGCTCTTTTTTTTTCCCCTTTACCCTTGTAAGTTGAATGATACAAAAAGTTGATAAATCATCTACATATACTGCTATAAGGTACTTGAACTTATCTTTGTAAATATTAAATGTATGTCTCCAGTTTTAATCTTGCTATTCTTTTTTCTGTTTATTCTTCATGTCCAACATCTTCCTGATTTTGGTAATCCATTATACTTTTGTTCACAAGATGTACTCTTTTGGGATCCAAGATAAAACCAGGTGATTGTTCCACGTAAATTGGTTTATGTGAGTGAGCATTTAAATTTACAATTTGTACATTAAAAAAAAAAAAATCTTTCTTTTTTTTTCTTTTGTAATTTACAATCAGTAACAGTATTCTAAATGTTGAATGTCTCATTACTGTGCTAAATCCATTTTTATAGCTATTCCTTTTCTTGGTTAAATCTAGTTGGTGTTAGTACTCTAGTTTCTAAGTTATCCTTTTTCCTTTTTTTAGATAGTATCTAATGGCTTTTAATAGCAAAATTTCATTATCTTCCATTGATCTTCAATAGGTAATTATTCATTTGTGTTTATAATTCATAATCTTTTAAATTTTCTGGTGCTCGATGGCTGGCTGTCATTGGTCTCTTCTCTACAGACTTTTCCTGAATATCATTTCCAGATTTCTTCTATTACTTGAAAGGGCTTTGATATTGGTATTTCCAAAGAACTGTTTCTTCTGGATTTAATGATACAGTTTCCTCAGATTCTTAACCTGTTATCTGATTGTATTTCAAAGAGTTATCTTTTCTCTGATCCTTATTTGTTACCTGAATTTTCTTAATTAATTTATTTCTTGTTAAGTAAAAAGAAAAGAAAAAATTCTTCTTATATTTTATTGTTGTTTGATTTTATTTCTGTTTGGTAAATCTGATCTGACTTTCTGCTTATTAAATTTTACGTCATCTTAAATATCATTTAGTTCAGCAATTTGAATTTTATTGGCTTTTCTCATCATGTTCTATCCTATCATTATTCTTTTTGTACTTTAAGATCCATCTTTCCACTTTCTAGCTGTCTTATATGAACATATGCTTCATGTCCAAATTGTTTAAGATGAATTATGTTAGGCTTTTGTGTACTTCATAAAGTGTACTTTTTGTCTTTTATGTAACTCCTATTATTTGCATGAACACTTTCACTCCAAAATTTTATTGATGATTCTGCATGAATCAATGTAATTCTAGCAGTCTTGATGATAGTAGAATTAAAGCATTCAGCTTTTCTATTGCTCTCATGATCATAAGACACAGTGAATTTGTGTTTAATTTTTTTTATTATTATTGTTATTCTCTTTTACTTTTAGCTAAGAATTCATTGCCATTAACATGGTGAATTTTTTTAGTCCCCATTTGCTTTACTTTTTGTGTAAGTTTTATTAAAGATTCTAAAATTGCATTCTTTTTTGCAGTCATAATGAAGTTATTGGGATTAGAAAATAATTTTCATGCATTGTGTTCTCAGTCAGTCCAATTAAAGCTATATGCCATATTTCTAAAATAACTTTAAATTATTTAGATTTTATACTTCTGTAAGTATTCCATGTCATTTTTTTCCTAATGCTGTTGTTTTTGGTAGTTAGATGATTTAATCTCTGTTGCCATAGTACATCTGTTCAACTTCAGATTTATTGGCAATTTTATCAGCTATATGTAAAATATTTCCATATTTTACTTCATTTAAGCTTCAGGTTTTGTAAAAGTTACTTTTAAATCATGATCAGTTATTTTGAGTGCAGACAGAACTTTTTCTAAACCAAAGTATTATCAGCTGAATGTCAGATATAAAAATGACATATGAAATACACTCTTAGACAAAAAAAAAAAAAAAAAAAAAAAAACTGAGAAGATATAAAGCAAATTGGACACAAATTGATATGCATACAGGTTTCGACGGAAATGCAAAATTTTGCATTTTGGCTGCCAGTGAATGAACGGTTGTCGCTACAGTGCACAACTGGCAGTATATTTAAGAGGAGAAATTACGGTCAGAAATTCTTCACGAATTTCATTATATGTACTCTGGTAGACAGTAACTATGCCTCGCATACAGGTGCGTGAACGATATGCGTAGATGTCAGAATTTGAGAGAGGTTGTGTAGTTGGTCTTATCGACGAATAGCTCGACATTTGAGCCGGAGCAATGCCACTATTTGGCGATGTTGGCAGGAATGGATGAACTATGGCCACACACCGCATCAAGAAGGAAGCGGTAGGCCTAGAGCAACGACAGAACGTGAAGGCCAATTAATTGTCAGAGTGGCACTCACAGCCCCAGATGCATCATTATCATCGATTGTATGTGCAACTAGTGCTTCAGTGACCTCAAGGATCATTCATAAACAGCCCACACAAAGGGTGCTGAGGTCACGGCATCCCTTGCGCCGATTATCATTGACCTCTGTACAACATCAAGCCCGTTTGCTGTGGTGTTTGGCTCATTCACACTGGAATAGAATAGTCTTCAGTGATGAGTCCCGCTTTGAACATGTTTCTACTGCTTGCCTTAGTGCTTTTCGAACATTATTTTGGCCAGCAAGGTTGCCGGATCTCTCTCCTGTTGAGCACGTTTGGAGCATTATGGGCAGGGCCCTCCAACCAGCGCGGGATATTGACGATCAAACATGCTATTTGGACAGAATTTGGCACGATATCCCTCAGGAGGACATTCGAAACCTCTATCAATCAATGCCAAGCCAAATAACTGCTTGCATAAGGGCCAGAGGTGGACAAACGAGTAACTTCACTTTGTAAAGCTCTATCACTTCAATAAATCATCCAATTTTTCTCAAACTGTAATCATTTGTTTTTCTGTACATGTACATCACTTCTACCAATTTCCGTCCCATTCGGATAACTCCTTCTTGGTGTGTCGCTTTTTTTTTTTTTGTCTGAGATTGTATGTCATTTTCATATGTCAATAATTAATATTATTGAAATAATGTCAATTTATTCAGTAGAACAAAGAATATGTTATGAATGAATAACATAATATATTTTATGAATAAATAACATCATTTGATGAGTATTGAAAACTAAATTAGTCTTTCATAAACAAATACCATTACTATTGCATGCAGTAACCCATTTTCTAATTTTGGATGGATAAATTTCAACAGAAGAGAAAATTTGCTGTGATCCAGTTGATCTTTGACTCAGCTACTTTTCATAGTTGTGAAATTTCAAAAAAGACACATTCCTTTCTACCGTACAAAATTTATTATATTTCAAATAGCATTATGATAAAATAATATTTTGTAAATGCTGTATTCTAGGCTGGCAAATTTCTGCCATGGTGAAGGAAATCAGCTGAAAGGAATTGATTTTTACTAATTTCATATTACTATATTTACATTTTATTCATATATAATGCTACTATATTACTAATCAGTTTAAATACAGTAGGTATCGCTTAATGTGATCAGATTTGTCCATGACTATTTTGATAACATTAAACAGTAAGAATTATATTCTTCAAAATATCAGTGAAACTTAACTGATTTAATATAACTGTAATTAAAAATATATAAATTCTTACTTTCAGAGCATTTTAATTTAGAAAAAAATCATTAATAATTGATTACCTCTAATTATTGCAAAAAAGTTAATATATGGACTGTTCATATTTATAATGTTACTATAAATTATTTTATCATTAGTATACCCTAGATTTTAATACTAGTAGGGAATCCCGTATCTCATCATTTGTAGGAAATTCACCGATTTCATCATCATCATTTTCATAAAGTTTATTACATGATGCACTTTGGATTTTATTTCAGAAAGTAACTGGCAAATGTCTTCTTCTGTCTTTTACAACAACTTAAGTGGTTTTATCAATATCCACTTAAGAGTTAAGTTCCTCACAATAAATATTTTTTGGAGAATTTGTTTTTACTTCTTCAATTTTTTATATTTCGTCATTTATTAAAAGGTTGGTTTGCTGAAAATGGTCTGTTTTGTCTTTTCTGAGACACGATTCCAAGACATATTCAGCATCAAGAAGGCTATTTTTTATTGCCATCCCATAATAAGTCATAGAGAATCCCAATTTTTAATTTCACTTCGGCACTAAATACAATACCTCGTTATTGAAGAAACAATTATTTTAGTATAAATTTGTGTAATCAGTAATTTGGCTCCGTAGCTGTATATCTCCTTGGCATACATCTCAAACTGAGATGCTCTATATAGAAACATTGTTCATTTACACCTGCTAATCTTTTATATTCCTGATGCCAACCTAGCAAATCATTATTTATTATATTTTGCATGTTTATCAATGCATGACTGTTTAAGTAATGACTTATGCAATGATGCCTAAGCAATTTTTTTATATTAGTAATTGAATTACAAAAAGTATGGTAACCTTTTATGTTTACATTACGCATGGTGATGATTACGGATTTAAGTTAAATGCACTAGCTTTTGACGAGAAAAAATTTAACAATTTCTTTATGCTAAAAGTAGATTTTGTTAATAATACTCATAGGCCAAAAGATTACATTTAATGTTCTCTGAATTAAGAATAACTGATTTGTAGTCACATAAACCCAGAACCAGCATCAGAGCTGTTATGGTGGTACCAGGTGCCATAATGTAGGGAAGACAAAATTTTTAGTATTTAGGAGAAGCACTGGAACCCAAAATTTAGGGGTGACAAAAATTTAGAACTTAGGGAGATGTTTGATAGCAAAGATTGCATCAGGTGGTAAGATATCTAGCACTTACCCTCGATAGGCCTTAAGTATATATAGGAATATATTTATACAGGACTTGGATAAGCCTTAAGCATGGGCAAGAAATAGATGTAAGTAAGACAAAATTTGGTGAAACAACTTCTCTTTCATTGCCAATTTTGTGATACAAGTCAATAATGTATAGTGCGCACTATTAAGCTAGTCTAAAATTGCACTTTACTGATTTCAGTTAATGTAGCAGATTGTGCTGTTCCTTAACTTTCTGATTTGATCCAGCTTATTATTTGCATACTGTTATTATTACAGCAGTTTTATGAAAATAAAAGTTTGAACATTCGATTATGTTGAAAAGAGTTTCTAATACTGGAGCTGCAACAGGATTTACAAAGCGAAAGCATGTTTCATTAAACAAAAAGTGGAATTGCTGCAAAAAATTGAAGGTATGTATGTCTCAAAATTATGCGAGGAGTCATGGTCTTGGAAAGTCAACTGTATATGACATCCCTGTCACAAATGTCACTGTATGCTTTGTGACAGTGCTAGCCTAGTTAACCTTTAAGTAAACTAGTTTAACCTAAATTTTAACTAGTTTTTTTAATTTAATATTGAAATGATTTTTTGCACATAACTTTGTTTAATAAACATAATAAAACTCTCAAAAATTCACTGTTTGTACCTTGGAATAGAGTAAAGAGCAACATCTTTTATGAAGTTTATATAAAATTTTCACGTAATTTTTTATTGTTTGGAAAATTTTCAAAAGTTGTTTCTCCCCTTTTTGATGTGGTAGAATTTTTGGATATAAAAGTAATTTTTCTGTGTTGAAAAATGATTTTTCAGCCGAATAATTTGATTCGCAGTGTATCATTGAGACTGAAAAGGTGAAAATTAAATGAGGTTGAAAAAAGTTTTTATAAAGTAAGCTTTTATTTAAAACTCTTCAAATAATTAATGAACTAAAAGAAGAAAAATGATTTATCACATACTAGTTAAATCAGAATAAGAGATTAAATAATTCTCGTTACAAAATTTATCTACAATTTTATATCATGAATAATAAAAACATGGATACCGGATACCAAATAATGAAATCTTTTTTCCCATGAAACTATGTAATAATTTTTTTTTTCCCTTTAAGTCCATTTATAATTTTGATGAGTTTTAAACAAAAGCTTATTATAAAAACTTTTCTACCTTATTTTTTCTTTTGTAAAGATTTTTTCCCCCTGTAAAATGCCCCATAAAAAAGCTGCATGAAAAATAGTGTAGCAATCATTAATGAAATTTATTACTTTTTATAAACCACTTCTATTTCTATGTTCTTTATTTTTTATAACTACATACTGCCACAAACAACTTTACAAAATTTCTGTGTTGTGTACATTCTAATATAACATGGGTACAGTTATAGCTGCTATACAGATTTTGAATTCTGCCAGTGTATACTGTATATAAGATTGATAAGTGTAGATTGCAGGTAATAATGTAATGTTGTTTTTTTTTTTTTTTTTTTTTTTAAGAAGGAAAACAGTTCTTTTTTTTCTCCCATCATAAGATATATATTTCGTATTTTCATACTTTATATAATAAAGAAATAAATGAAACCAATTTTAAAAGTACTTGAAATATTTTAAAATGCATTTTCCAAGAGCATTTGAGAAACTGTGGTTTTTGAAATGTTTGTTTATAATCTAATTGTCTGGCATTTATAATGAAAGTTAATAATGTAATTAAATAAGTTTGATCATCTAATATTAATTGCTCAAAGAAAAATTTGATAATATCATAAACTTTAGTAAATTCTGAAGTAGAAAGCTTTAAAAGCATGTGTTCATGTAATTGCATGCCTTTTGTCAGGGATTCTATAATATGTCTGCCTTGTAGTAAACCGAAAAAAAAAATCGGGAAAAAGAAGATTTTTTTTTTTTTATTTTAAACTAAGTAAAATAGGACAAGATTTTCTTTCACATAGCTTGAAAAAGCTCTGAAACTTTATATATGTGGTAAATGAATAGTAACTTGAGAAGTGAAACTAAAGTAAGATCTGAAATATGCAATTTGGAAATTTGCACTGAAGTGTATAAATTAAAGCTTGGATTTCAAAATAGTTAAACTGCGTATTGTAAAAGATTAGAAAAAAAAAATTTATGAAAAATTTGATTTTTTTTTAACTTGGTTTTAACAAATCAGTGGACCGTACCTTAAAACTTTTGAAATTGAAAGAATTAATGTGTGTGATGTTAGGATTCACCATCTTTTCTCTACACTTCTAAAATCTACTGAATCCTTTAAAAAAAAAATCAAATATGGCTTGAATTTTGTCAGTTGTTAAATTTGATAATCATTCCAACTGCATGAAGGCCAGCCAGTAGCTGGTAATTAAATTTGAAGGAAACATGGGATGAATTACCTGTGTTTTATGGCAGTATCATAATAAAGCTGTAAAACATATGGTAAATGCATACTGACTTCTGTTTTGTTCAGCTGAATGCATCGGCTGTGTGCAGTTTTCATATTTTTGCCATTAGTAATATATTGTTGTGTGCATAGGGATTTTGTAATGGATTGAATGCTCACAGAACCAGTGATAGCTTGATAAAATTTATTTCCACAAAAGAAACACTACAATTCTGGAACTTCCCACAGAAGTACTTGCACAGCTCTTCTCGCTAGCACAAAGCACAATTAGTAGTTGCACTTCATACTACTAAGAAGGTTAAACACAACGCACTGCAAAGTACATATAAAAGCAAAGCTTGTGTGGAAATCTCAATACTGCAAATCATCACTGAATTACACAACTGAGAAATGATGTCTTCAGTTTTATATAGTTTTCTCCTAGCTGTTGAGAAATCTCTCAATATCTTCCATTTCTTGGAATTACTGGAAGGCATATATGTTTAAGTTACATATAAGGTCAGGATACAGTTCCAGCAACACATAGGGATCAATTACAGTTATTCATTTAAAGTACCAATTATAGTTAGACAGGAATGAGACCAAAATGTTGCCATTTTTGGCAATTTCTGGTCATATTTTTGCTGATTGTTTTAAATTTTCCAGTTTATATAGTTAGCCATTTACTCAATGTTAAATAGCCCCTGTAATCTTATTTTTATGAGAGCTTTGTCTCTTCAGACTTTTCATGAAATATTATACAAAAGACGCTACAGTTTTACATATAATTTCACTTAGATTATGTACACATACACAAAATTCGTGACAATATGATGAAGTTTCTGATAGAAGAACCTCCCTAAAGGTAAGTCTTCTCATAGTAGATAGCCCTTACATGGTTTGCTTTATTTAATAAATTCAGCCCAAGACAATAGCTGTTAAGTGCTATTGTCAACAAAATTGTCATTAAAATAGTTATGAACTGTTTGTTGGGCAGTTGAATTACTTCATTTTATGCCAATTCACTAACATGTTTTGATCGACTGTAATGCTGCTGCCAAGATTAGTTTCATATTTCAATGTGAAAATATATCTTAAAAAGCATATTGTACAAGCTTATGCATTTGTTTAGCACAGCTTTCTTGTTATGAATTCATAGCAAACATTACAATAAATAAAATAATTATAATATATATATATTTTACAGTACTTCTAAGTGAACCTGTGGGCATCAATGATTTGCAGAATAAGACTCTGAAAATCACTGATTTTGGTTTAGCAAGAGAAGTGTACAAAACCACAAGAATGTCTGCTGCTGGGACATATGCATGGATGGCCCCTGAGGTTATCAAGTCCTCAACTTTTTCTAAAGCTAGTGATGTATGGAGGTATGAAACTACTGTATTTAAACACTTTTAAATGTATTTGGAATTTTATTATAAATCAACAAATTCAGTGCTTACAAAGACTATTTTTAACCTAAGGTAAGCATACTGTTATTATTACAGCAGTTTTATGAAAATAAAAGTTTGAACATTCGATTATGTTGAAAAGAGTTTCTAATACTGGAGCTGCAACAGGATTTACAAAGCGAAAGCATGTTTCATTAAACAAAAAGTGGAATTGCTGCAAAAAATTGAAGGTATGTATGTCTCAAAATTATGCGAGGAGTCATGGTCTTGGAAAGTCAACTGTATATGACATCCCTGTCACAAATGTCACTGTATGCTTTGTGACAGTGCTAGCCTAGTTAACCTTTAAGTAAACTAGTTTAACCTAAATTTTAACTAGTTTTTTTAATTTAATATTGAAATGATTTTTTGCACATAACTTTGTTTAATAAACATAATAAAACTCTCAAAAATTCACTGTTTGTACCTTGGAATAGAGTAAAGAGCAACATCTTTTATGAAGTTTATATAAAATTTTCACGTAATTTTTTATTGTTTGGAAAATTTTCAAAAGTTGTTTCTCCCCTTTTTGATGTGGTAGAATTTTTGGATATAAAAGTAATTTTTCTGTGTTGAAAAATGATTTTTCAGCCGAATAATTTGATTCGCAGTGTATCATTGAGACTGAAAAGGTGAAAATTAAATGAGGTTGAAAAAAGTTTTTATAAAGTAAGCTTTTATTTAAAACTCTTCAAATAATTAATGAACTAAAAGAAGAAAAATGATTTATCACATACTAGTTAAATCAGAATAAGAGATTAAATAATTCTCGTTACAAAATTTATCTACAATTTTATATCATGAATAATAAAAACATGGATACCGGATACCAAATAATGAAATCTTTTTTCCCATGAAACTATGTAATAATTTTTTTTTTCCCTTTAAGTCCATTTATAATTTTGATGAGTTTTAAACAAAAGCTTATTATAAAAACTTTTCTACCTTATTTTTTCTTTTGTAAAGATTTTTTCCCCCTGTAAAATGCCCCATAAAAAAGCTGCATGAAAAATAGTGTAGCAATCATTAATGAAATTTATTACTTTTTATAAACCACTTCTATTTCTATGTTCTTTATTTTTTATAACTACATACTGCCACAAACAACTTTACAAAATTTCTGTGTTGTGTACATTCTAATATAACATGGGTACAGTTATAGCTGCTATACAGATTTTGAATTCTGCCAGTGTATACTGTATATAAGATTGATAAGTGTAGATTGCAGGTAATAATGTAATGTTGTTTTTTTTTTTTTTTTTTTTTTTAAGAAGGACATTTTTTATGAAAATTACAATGCAAGAAACCGACTCTTATATACAAGAGGCTTCTAATTATAAAGATTTTATGAATTCTGAAAAACAGCTTGATCGTTCTTTGAACAAATAATTTGCTTCCATGAACAGATAGGTCCACCAGCGGCCAACTTATATAAGTCGTATGAAAACGGTATGAACAATTTCTTTTCTCGTGTTTCAGTATTACATCACATGAATTCATCGTCATTTTAAAAAAAATGCTGTATAGATGGTTTGACACGAAGCGGAAAATCTTTAGATGAAAGCAAAATAAAGACATAGAGCTATGTTTGAACACTTAATGCAGGGTTGTCATCAGTTTCTTTCCTTGGAAGAAGGTATTCCTTTTTTTTTTTTTTTAATAGCATTTTGGTTTTAATGCATTCGTAGAAACACTGCTTTGTATCTCAACTTGCCTCCACTTGACTGTCATTCAAAGTAGTTAAAAAAATTCAGACCTTACTTAAAAAAAAGAAAAGAAAGACAACTTTTTTTTTTATTATTCCTGAGCTTTTATGGACCAATGACAATGCTAAAATAAGATACCCGTCCTTCCTCTCCCCGAGTTATGTGTTTTTCTTCTTAAAGAATATCGGAAATTCTACAAACACATAAAGCAATTAAGATTTAATAGTTAAATTTGTTAGGTAAGTTACACTTATGGATGATCTAAAGGACATTTTGCTTCAGTTTAAATTTTAAATGAAGCTAAAAATGTACGTGTGTGTGTAACGTTTTATTTTTATTTATTTACCTTTTCATGATTTCCTTATTATTTAAAAAAGTTACCTAATACCAATGAAATAAAGAGAAAATTGAGGTACGAAATTGCTTGATATGTGTTCATGTAAGATATGCGTTTGATTATCTTATAGTTATGAGTGTTTATCTTTAATTTCAGAAGAATAGGAAAACGCTTAAAGCAAGACTGTAGTGGACAGGATAATTTTGACCAGGAACATTATGAAAAATGAATCCATTTTCTGGCAAAATACATCGACAATAACGAAGATTATATTGAAATTTGTCGAAAGATAAAGAAAGAGAGAAAACAGACTGAATTAACAATCTATTTAAGTTATTTCTCAGAATTACACTGCATCTTTACAAGTTTTTCCGAATTAGAGGAGTGGCTTTCTAACAGATTAAAAAAAAAAAAGAATAAATTAAAATTATATGTGTCTATAATTGCACTGTTGAAGAATGAAGACACACGCACAAACTTATTATATAAATCCAATCTGACCTTTTCTTTTCTTTTTTATTTCTCAAATATTTCTAATGTTAAATTTTTTAACAGGTTGAAAAGAAAATAATGGAACAATGAGTAAAATTAATGTAGCGTTACTGCTAATTCTGTTATTATCTTATAATCATTATTATTGCTGATGATATTCCCAAGAACATTTTAAAGAATATATGGCCGAAATTTTATGCTTTGGAGGACATTCTTACG
>KK114401.1:450040-479562 GCA_000611955.2 Stegodyphus mimosarum
ATATGAAGATATTGATTAAGTGACGAAAAATTAAAATGTAAAAATATGTTTTTAAGTTATGATAAAACATTTCAGCAGATTCACAGAGTTAACTGGTGACAAGCTATCATTTTGGCATTATGTCAAAATCATCGATGATTCTCTTTGCAGGTTTCAAATAAATTAACAATATAAGTTTTCTGTGATTATGTTTGGCAGTTTTGCTTTCCCCCCCTCATAAATAAATGTTGTTTTCTAGAATTGATTTTTCATTTCATATAGTTTTCTTATTTACAGATTTTGTTTTTAGTGACTAATGTATTACTAATATGTAAGAGTTTGCCCCCCTTCCCCCGAGAAAATTATCTTTTATAGTATTTCAAGTATTCATAATTATTGTCATAACCCATTATTTTTAATTGTGTTATTCTTTTAATGCATTACAAATGATAATTTCTTTCCACAGTAAAGTATAACCCATTGAAAACTGCCAAAAAAAAAGAAAATATTCTTCAGTTAGTTTAAAACGCCTGAAAGTAAGGGAATAGATCTTTCTGCTAATTTGTATCAGCTGTTTTTAAGGTAACTTATATTAAAAGTTTGTAATTATAAAAAAACTTGAAATACTTTCAATTCCATTTTATGCTTTATTTCCTTAACTAAATTAATGGGTATACTTAGAAGCAAACATAGAGTAGGTAGATTTGGTACCAAAAATTGAATAAAATTTTTATAAGTATTGATTGCATATTATTTGTGTGCAAAATCTTTAAAATAAAATTATCTTTAATGTTTATAGCTATGGTGTACTTTTATGGGAGCTTCTGACTGGAGAAACGCCATATAAAGGAATTGATGCTTTAGCTGTAGCTTATGGAGTTGCTGTTAATAAACTTACTCTACCCATTCCTTCAACATGTCCACTGCCATTTTCATATCTTATGAAAGGTTGGTTGATTATTTCATCAAAAGTTTATTGCACGGATGAAAATTCATTCCCAAAAAGGACTCAGAAAGTAATAATAAACATTGTATGAAAACCTGATGTTGCTTAGTCTGAAGCTGAAATTAAATATAAATATTGCCAAAAGAAGTGGTAAATGTGTAAATTAAATAAATGCCAGTGTTGAATGAAAAAATAGTGGTATTATATTAAATCAGGGTCTCTCAACTGAATTTCTAATTGACAGATATTGTAATAAAAAATTCTCTTGAGTGGCAATTTAATTATTTTAGCAAACAGTACAAACGGTAACTCAAATTTAAGTTTATTCCAATTATTAGCAGAAACTTAGTTATACTCTGCCTTTAAATTTTAAATAGGGAATAGATTTAAGCTTGTTGATAACATTTGTTATCCACTGGTATTAAAACTGCAGAAATGTGTGTGAAGAAAATGTTAATAGTTCTTGAATCATTAAGTTACGTCGATTCAGGAACGTGAAAAATTTGCAGTGCTCTTACCAGGATTCGAAATCTGGATTTTGAGTGTATTTCCAGTTACACCACAAAGCCATGCAGAAAGCAGGAGAAAATAACCTGTATAGTTTTTAAAAAGGAGTATTTTGCCATTTCAAAAAACAGTTTTTTTTTTTTAAATAAAAAATTGTAAAAATAGTGTACGTGCTTTTTTTAATAATGTATAAAAAAATTTTATATAAATAATTTCAAAGTGGTTTTGAGTGGCGAAGTTATAGTTTGCAACCCATATTTATTTTCTTAATATGTCTGATTTGAAAATGAAATAAAGAAATTTTCACTCATTGTATAATAATTGTAATTATGAATTCTTATGTAAATCTCTGTGTGTATTCTTAGTGGAAGAGAGAAACCTGCCAATGTAAAATTTAAAATTTGGCATAAAAAGCAACCTTAGTTTGGCATGCATTTTGAACAAAACTCTATTATATTAAGAGCAATTACTCAAACTCTCTTCATATCAAGCTATCCCATTTCTCCCAAGAATGTCAGAAAACCCAGAGCCCAAAACATTTTTGCTCTTGAAGAAGAAAAACTTGTGTCTTATCACTTTCAGGTGTTTTCATTGCTTTTCCTCGTGTGCAACAAACACAAGTATGAGTCAGCCTTCCCTAGGTAGCCCTCCATGAAGACTTCTCTCCTGTTAGGCAGACACCCCTAGTGTGCTATAACATCCAAAAACCATTCTTCCTTATGTTATATACTTCTCTTTTTTTTATCCTATAATAGAGGCTCTAAACAGAACTGTGTAAAGCCATACTATCACGCACGAACTGTAAAGGAGGAGGGCAAACTCCTAGTGCCGAGAAATGGTATATTTTGTCACATAGTTTAAAGAGGGTCTCGCTGTGCTGTAAATTTGAGGTTGTGATTCTTCCCAAATTTATTTTAAGAAATGTATTGTAGTAAATATAATGCAGTATTTCGTTATATATATATATATATTGTACATCTATGTGGGGGAAGTTGAAGACATTTTCACTCGGTAAATAATGAAGACTTTTTCCACACCACAGAACATTTAATGATATCAATAAAAAGCTCCAGATTGAATTGGGTAACAGTATCTGAGCACCTTCTCGTGCTTTTTGGGTACAAAGACAATTTTGCATCATTTTTTCTATTTAAAAAGCTGCTTAGCGCTCGCTATTATGTCACCATCTTCGCATGTTCTGATCTGCTTGTTCCCACCTCAGTCTCACTGCAGGCGTACAGGTGATGCTCTTTGGTGGCTGTGAAACTTATGGGTCACATATACATACACACACACATCTTTCTAATGAAATACTGCATATATATATGAATGTTAGTTATGCTATAATATTAAGCATATATAATGAATGTTACATCATTGTAGCATAAATGTATATTACAGGTTGTTGGAACCCTGACCCTCATGCTCGGCCTACATTTGTAAACATATTACGTGAACTAGAGGCAATATCACGCTCATCCTTTATGAATACACCTCAGGAATCATTCCACTCTGAACAAGAAAAGTGGAAATGTGAAATAGAAGAAATGTTTAACGAATTGCGATGCAGAGAAAAGGTAATAAGCCATTTTGGCATTTTCAGTTGTTAACAAAACAAAGTTGTTTCTATAATTGAATCTGAAGATGTTAAAAAGGGGCTATGTGACAGAAGTCGAATTACATGAATCTTATAAAACTTCTGACATTCTTATGAGGAATGGGATAGTTTCTTCTTGCTCTTGTAAAATTTGACTTTTGTCACACAGCCTCTTTTTGCGTCTGCTGATTCAATTATTTCATGTAAAATGTTTGCCCATTTGAGCATTTAACTTGTCTTCTGATTCTTAGTCTTTAAACTGGATTAATTTTATAATTTGAAGAGGTTAACATTAAAACTTTTGTAACCTGTGAAAAAAATTAAAAAATTTAGCTTCATTTAGAATATTCAAAATTTATTCCTCCCTGCTATAATATTATGTAGCTGTAAATAAGCTACATATGTAAGAGAGTTTTTAAAATCTTCATTATTGTAGAAATTTTGCATAAGTACTCTTAAATTATGATTAACTGTCATTATATTTAAATAGTATACATTCAAGTATCATTTGTTGTTTAATAAACAAGGTAATAACTCTCCAGTATGTTCTTAAACAAAAATTTTTAATATTTTTAACAATGCAGTGTATAACAATATGAAACAGAAAAGGTGCTTATTATTTATATCGTACATTAATGTGATAGCTACCCTAACTCTAAATAGACTCTCCCTTCAATACTGTAACGAAAAAAATAAATTCTAGAGTGGATTGTTTGTCTGAAGTTGTGTAAACATGATAGTCTCAAAAGAAGAATAGCAGAATGATAGGAAAGCAAAGATGGCTATGATAAGATGCAAATCAAATCATTTGGAGTCTGTGAGTGCAAAGTAGAGCTGCCTTATTTTTAGAATGGATAAAATGTCAGTCAAATCATATGAATTAAAACTGAAACATCATTTGAAAACGTGACATCGTGGGGCATTATTATGAAAATCAAAAATTCATCAGAATTGTAGTAATGTGAAGGTGGTAGTGATTCTCAGGTATGATTGTGATGGTGTATTTGAAAGACAGATCATTATCGTCTTCACTCCCAGCATTGAGAAACGAAGTTCCCCATACACTCATGAACTTCCAGTGCTGAACATCACTGTGTGCCTAAGCTTGCTTTGCATTTGAGCCTAACATGTAAAAATAATTTTTATAAAATCTGCTCTTTTATTCCAAACATTTAGATTTTTGCATATTTTATTTAAATATTGTTTCTTATATTATAAACAAAAAATCTTAATACTTAACAATTACGTGAAAATTTAAAATAATGTGTAATATTAGTAATAATGACTACATTTACATATTTAAATTATTTCTATACAATAATAAAGTAAAAAAGAATTTAAGAATTGAAATGTCAGTGTTAATTATATCGTATTTCCATACTTACATTAAAAATTGTAAGCCGCTTGCACTGCGTGAAATTTTTCATATTCTGAATACATGCTGTAAGCTTCACATATTTTACATTCATACAATAAAATAATAAATAATATTCATAACAAGGTTAACCCTCAAGAGATTTTATTAAAGTTTTGCACCATCCAGACATAATTTATGCGTATTTAAAGTTTGAAATAAACATAAATTATGTCAGGATGCTGCAAAACTTTACACTTCAATGTATCAGATTGATACTGTGGGCCACCAATGACATTTTGCTCCTGTATCATATTTGATACACTCAGCCTATAGAGGGTAACTGATTTTATATATCATACACTAGGAGGGAAAAGGTTGATGTGCAGTGTTACTGTTCATATTTGAAATGCAACCTCAAACCAGCATTACAAAAGAAGCCCCAACACTTTCTGCAGAATCCTGCTATTATTTTGCAGGACAGGGTGCCTAGAAGCTTGGTAGTGGAATCTATGCTTGATTTATATATTGGGTAAATTTAGGAAGTGATTTACCATGAACTATATTCCTTGAACTTGTCCCTGTGATTGTAATTTGATTTCTGAGATGGAAGGAGCACATTATAGCGTAAATGTCTGAATTTTTCTAAGAATTTGTCATTCAGTAAACTGCTCTATTTAAATTTTTTTTTTTTTAAAGTGTGCTGCGAGTATACTTTAACTTCTAAATCTCTGGCAATATATTGTACACCACACTGGTGACTACATCAGACGACGTTAAACATATCACTGAAATATCCCTTTTATGCCATACGCCAGTTGTAAATAAATAATTGCAGATATCAAAGTTCTAAACAGACATTTCTCAAAACAACTTCAGTAAAAAAAAAAATTAAAAAAAAGCATTAAAAGAGAAAGAAAGAAGATGTATTTATATGGTATCATAATTGTAAATGTGAAAGTGCAAGAAAATTCTGCAGAATTGAAAATTTGACTTTCTTGAGAGTGATCTGAACTTGGAAGAAGTTTGAAGGGGAATTGCATTATTACTTGGCTCCATATCAAGAAGTGTATAAGGAGCTGAGTAAAGATTTGAAACAATATTTGATTACAGATTGTATTAAAACAGGTCGTGCCATAGATACAAAATCTACGCCAAATACAAGGTTGTTGATTTGGCTGTCTTATTTTCCACATCGGTGTGTTTCTCTTGCGTCTTGATAGTCATGTATATTCGAGCACCTGTCATAACATTTTATCAGCTTACCAATCCCTTCTGTATAAAACTAAAAAAATAATGATTTCAAAGCTTTATTATGGAGGCAATTCGGAAACTAACCTCTTTTGTGGTGTGGTGCTAATAATAGCTGGGGGAGCACAACCATTGTTACATGAAGGAATTTATGCTTAATAAGCTCCCTGCATGTATTAATAATGTTGTACTGCCTTGTGTGGGCTGGTTATGACATCATAAAAGGTTTGCTCCTGTAGAAAATCTGCCAAATGTGAGATAAGAGGACTAATATGATTTCTTTGGGCAAATTGTTAGTGGCAGATATTCATTGTGAATTGCATGTCATATATGGCCCAGACATATGAGTGAAGGTGTAGTGTATCAGTGGATGTAATTTTTAAAAAATCTTACTCATTTATGCAGTGGTGAGATTCACCTGATCTACTGCACCTTCACTCATATTGTTTGGACCATAAACGACACACAATTTATGATAAATGTCTGCCGCTGAAAGTTTTTTTGCCCAAAGAAATCTTATTACTCCTTGCATTTGGCAGGAATTTCAATAGGAGCACACATTTTGTGAACTAGAACATGCATGGCACTACAGCACTCTCACTAGGATAGCAGGAAGCTTATTGAAGCATAAATTGCTTGATGTAACAATGGTTATGCTGCATCCACTACTACTAGTGCCACGCCACAACAGAATTTAGTTTCCGAATTGACCCCATAATAAAGCTTTGAAATGCCAAAAGCATTTTAGATTTCTCATTCTGCATAATATTAAGATTTGCCTTGTATACAGGAACTTCGCTGTCGAGAGGAAGAGTTAACAAAAGCTCTAGTTCAACAAAAAATACATGAAGAGCTTCTGAAGAAAAGAGAGCTGGAACTGCATGAGCGAGAAATAGATTTATTAGAAAGGGAGCTTAATATTATGATTCTTCAGCAACAACAAGACCGTCCTACACCAAAGAAAAGAAAAGGCAAATTTAAAAAGAGTAGATTAAAATTACTGAAGTATGGGGGTCAGCAGATCAGCATGCCTTCAGGTAAAATTGTACATTCCATTTTATTATTTTTTTTAATAAATGCACTTTAATTATAGATATTTAACAAATTAGAAATCTCTAAACAAAAGGCCTGGTACTTTTATTGTTAAATATTTATTTTGCTCATTTTCAATATGAGGCTTTTTATTTAGTAGTTTTCCTTAAATTTCTTGAAAGCAGAATGTATCTGCAAAGTTTTGAGAAAATTTTATCAACCAGTTGCAGTGAAGCTTAAAATGATAGCTTGTGGTAATTGCTATTGTTTTAACTTGCATTAAAATGTCATCCAAAAGCTGTCGTCAAAGCAGTCCAGAAGCTTTAGGAGCATGTTAAGATACATATATAGCATTAGTAGGAATGTAAGTGGTAAGCTAAATGGTGGATATTTTTTTCCTTCATATCTCAACTTTGGATTCAATCTTAGTACTTTGTAGATGCATTGTACGTTGAAAAAAATTATTATGAAAATTTGCTATTAAAGTAAAAAAAAAAAAATATATTATAAAAATTTGCTGTTTTATAATAAATATCAAATTTGTTTTATAGAATCTTTGTCTTAACACTATACTTTTCATTAAATCACTTGGGGAAGAATGTGTTGGCATTACATAAATTACCTAATTTTTCATGTATTTTTCCTTTTTCTTACATCCTTGTATGAAGTAAAGGAAGTATTATAATTGCAAAAAATTCCGGGTACCATATTTCAACAAAAATATCCATTTTGACCGCTATCGAATGCAATTTAACAATGTTTTTGCATGGCATCTGTGCATAAGGTCAGAATAAAGGACTCTTTTTCCTGAAACAAATTATGAAACTAATTTAAAGTGGATTCAGAAGAGATGTTTTTCATGGTGTCTGCACTTTCGTACATATGTACATGCGTACGTATGTATGTATGTATCTAGTTTAACTCAAAAACAAATATCCTTATAACGTTGCGATTTTGTATATAGGTAGCTATAGCACGTAGTTGTGCACCTCCCTTTTTGGTGGCAATTGGCTGCACCAAAAGTATATATATACATGCCCACTCTGTTACTCAGCTCATTGAGCTCAGTGTTTTTATTCTTATATGTTGGTAAATTGTGCATTTTTTGCTTTAAAAATGGTTGAATTATGTTGTTTTTATCTTTCAGTTAAGGTTTTTAGGCCTTTAGTTAACTTCCATGCAATTGTTGTAGAATTACCAACAATTTAAAAGTTGTTTAAGTGTGGCTAAGCCTAATGTTTTTGCTATAGCAGCCACATTTGTTTGCATTTGAAACTTAACAGAACAGTGCATTTGTTGCCAATCTACAGAAAAGCTTTGCATTAACAAAGATAGCATCTTCTTTTATTATTGTGAATTAAATCATGCTTAATCTTTTCTGAAATTATCATTTAAGTTATTAAATTATCCTATATGTTAACTCAGCATAGCATCCACAACAAATTAAGTCAGTTTCTTTGCCTTCAGTGGTTTTCCCCATGTGTAATGTGTATATGAGCCAGTTTCCCTTAGAAAGTCCTCCACGAAAGCATCCCTCCCTTTAGGCAGATAGCCCTCGTGTGCTTTGCCATAAATGAATAACCTAACCTTGCCTACAGTGTCTTTTTGCCGAGTGATACCAAAAGTAAACTTTCAGTTTTGTCCACCAAAAAATCTGCCTGCTTGCCTGCTGGCTGAATTGCTTGTTTTGCATAGAAACTCTTAATTTTAATTATAAAACTTGTTCTTTGGATTGCTCTAACTGTATTTATGTTTTATATTTTTCAATTTTTAATAAAAGATAGTTTGAGGTTTCATGTATTTTTTCCTTGTCGTGAAATGAGAACTGAATTAATTGAATGAGAAATATATCTCTAATGAAATTCAAGGAAATAAGTTTAAATGAAATGCGGGGGGGGGAAATGCGTATAATTTAATATTTCTTACAAGGAGGTCATGTCGTGTACACATCAGATTTTTTAAATAAGCCTGAAAATGCTTGAAAATTAGATATTGGGTGCAGTGAAATTTAAATACTTTTTCGAATAGATTTATGTTTAAATGTATCCATTCTGACATAGCAATATGATCGGACAAATCAAAATTTTATTCCACAGCAGTGTATTTTACTTCAAACATCTTCGGCTTTATCTTGCAACGAATTGCTTTTGCTAGTTTTAAGTGATGTTATTGTTGAATGGAAATCTCTAAAATGAATAGCTTTTTCTTAAAAAAATTATATGATATAAATAGCTTTTTCTTTAAAAATTTATATGATATAAATATCATTTATAAACTGATATGGTTGCTCAAACTCCCACCAGAATGCAAAGTGTAAAGTAAGTAAGATACACAAGTAATTGAAAGAAAAGTCATTATTTTTCCAGTGTCAGGATTACTATAATTTTAGAGCTCCTGTTGAAGCAAGTTAACATAACAAATATTTTGATATATGTGACATCAAAATACTTATGCTCCAGTCTGTGCTGCAAGAACATGCATAAAATGTGCATGTTCTCGCAGCATCTTTTCTTGTGTCAGCAAGATCTAACACCATCAGGAAGGCTCATCAAAATATGCATCATTAAGTATACCTGTGAAGAGTGAAACATTGAAGATCAGAATGAGAAAGAATTCCATCGGGGAAGGCATTAAGTAGTAAGGAGACACTATATTAGCGGTCAACTTAAGTTAAGAAAATTGGATATAATAGAAAGTGTATAAGCCATAGAATATAGTTTTACTGTTCAAGAAGTCATATTGTAAAAATTACAATACATGTATGAAATGTAAATATTGTCGAGCAAAGAGAATGATTGAAAAAGATGTGTGAAATGATAGATTACATTGTATCCAGTTCTTTATTTTTAAATATATTAATATTACATCAATCATTTGATGACCATTAGGAAGGCATCCTCTTTTTTTGCGAAACTACTAACTCCATCAACTACACTCTCATCCTAATTTGGCTGAAAAAAGCAATTAAGCATTCATTCGCTGACTAAGAAGATTTGAAAGCAGTTGTTATGCTGAATGATTTAAATGCAATAAACATACTTCTTAATGATTTAAATTTTTATATTTACTTTAACAAAAAATCCAATTGACATAAATTAAACATAATGTAATTTATATCAATGAGATGCATTGCTATGATATAACTTGCAATTTAAAAAGAGTTTGCTTCATATCTGCTATTTAAAAGTACTATATGCACTTCTTAATAATTTAAATCTTTATTTAGTTTTTAATTAAGCATATAATTAAGTAAAATGCATTTAATTTATAATAAATCCAACAACAGTTCTGATGAGCATTTGTGCTGTGTTATTAACAGAACACATTTCTAATGTCATTTACTTGGTATAGCATAGTTTGTTTTATAATTTTAATACATATTTTACAATCTTAAACTTTTTAAAATTTTTAATGGTAAACTCATCTTTGAGACATTAGACTGCTTTCTGAAGTTCTCAGTTTGTATTTTATTTTTTATTTTAAACAGTAATAAATAAGACATATCATGGGAGGGTGATTGTTTGGAGTTGATTAAAAGAGTACATTTCTTACGAGATAATTAATACAGATCATAATTTATATTATGTCTGTTATAAAATCTAGTTAAGGTTTTTAAATAATCTCAGATTAAAATCAAATTAACGTTTTTAGGAAATAAAAATTAAAAGTTTTGCTCTGGTTTTCTATTTCTGAAGCAACAAACTGGTTAATAAAAGAAGTGTAATAATTAAATAAGCTGGATTTGGCAAGAAGTCACCAAATGTGCAGCGAATTGGGAAAATTAAACATCCGTAGGCAATTTGGTGAATATAGATAGCATGAAAGCTGTGAATAGATTGTTCTAGATGTGTACATGTTCTAAGGTTAGATTGTCGTGAGGTATAGCAAACTGAAAATGCCTGAAAAACAGTTTTAGTAGAGGAATATGTGACATATAACCAGTCAGAGGTTAAAAGCTTCATTACACAATTTTTCCAAACTAGAATTCCTGTGAGGGCTTCTGGCAATTAATAGAAAGAGATCAAGTAAGTAGAAAATCCAGCAAATCAGATAGAAAAGGGGAAGAAACAAATTCATGAATCAACTGAAGAGAAGAAAATCACTGTTTTATTCTCTTTGCTTGATAACCTTAAGAACACTGTATTGTTTCCAAGTCCTACCTTAAGCTTGCATAGTTGAGATGTTGCTTTTCTGTTCAAGATCATCGAACATTGTGAAAGGATCTTGTATTTTTGGAGCAGGAAAGATTAAAGAGTTAACTTTTTGTGAGATTGTGCCTTTAATTACAGTCTTCCTACTATCACAAAAAAAAGGCAATCTGTCTAAAAGAAGGCTAGCTACGTTCATCCTTTCGCCCTTGCAGAAGCAGATATGAAGGAATTTTGAACATACATGAAAATTCATAGAGTGGTCTTTTAAACACCAGGTAAAAATGAATATTTAGTTTTTAGGGAAAGGGCAAATGTGACTGGTGCTTTTGTATATACAGTAGAAGTCCATTAGTCCGGCATCCAACAGTCCGGAATGCCCGATAGTCCGGCATCGCTCCGGAAAATTGTAAAAATTTTGGTTTTCTCCAAAAGTGCATCTTTAAAGCAAATAAAACCGCTCGAGAGCTATTCGGAAGTTTTCGGGGTAGTTCGAGATCATCCGGAAGCGCTCGGTATTGTTCGGAAACAATTAGCGGCCGGCTAGTCTCAGCTGTCACAACCTATCACAAAAGGGCTTTTAAGAATGTTACACACTTGCCTGTCCAATACGATGCTCAATCAAATGCGTGGATAACTGCCGCCCTCTTTAAAGACTGGTTTTTTCACCACTTTGTGCCTGAGGTCAAGCAATCATTCAAAAGCCTTGGTCTACCAGAAGATACTAAAGCCATCCTTCTTTTGGACAATTGCAAAGCCCATCCGCCAGTAGATGAGTTAGTTTCTGGAAATATTGTTGCTACTCTGCTCCCACCTAACGTAACATCTTTGATTCAACCCATGGACCAATCGGTTATTCAAAATTTTAAATGCTTTTATAGAAGGTCTTTTATTCAAGACCTGTTAAATGCCGACTGTGACGTGACTGATTTTCAAAAAACGTTTACAGTAAAAGATGCCATCTATGCTATTGCACAGTCTTGGAACCAGGTAAAAAATACAACACTCCAAAAATGCTGGAGAAAACTTTGGCCAGCTGCAAACCCTGCATCTGACCTCACTCTACAGACTGATGAGGAAGAAAACCACCAAGACGCTCTGACCAAAGTTTTGGATGTCGTTAGAAGTACTGACAATCCCTTGAAAAACCTGCCTGAAGATGAGGTAGAGGAGTGGCTTTTAATCGACGAGAATGAGCCTGTTGAACAAGAACTAACCGATGAGGACATTATCAACATTGTAGTAAACCCTCAGCCTACTCAAAATCTTGAAGAAAATGACTCAGATGCCGAAACGGAAGAAAAGGAAAAAATCAGCTGGGCAGAAGCTGCAGAATCACTAAATAAGTTTATCTCTTTTGCTGAGGCTAGTACTAGCTACAGTGCTTCAGAAATTATTGATTTCCATATCATTAGAAATAAATTTTATACTAAACGCCAAAAGTCAAGAAAACAAAAAGACATTCATGACTTTTTTAAATCTAAGTGAAATATGTTTTACAGTACATGTACATACAATATATGAAATTTAAAATAAACTTTGTTGTATGTATTTGCATACTGTATTTTTAGTTTAATTATTAACCTAATTGTTCTTATAATTACCGCCCGATAGACCGGAATTTTCGGTAGTCCGGCACCGAGCCGGTCCCGAACGTGCCGGATTATCGGACTTCTACTGTACTTGTATGATAGATTCATGATAGATTGTGATCATGTTCAAAGGCTTATAAATACTAACATTAGAATTGGATAAGGGCCTTTGTTTTTCTGTAAGACTGGATATTTACACTCAAATGCATGAGCATCTTCATTTTGTATATTTGCAACCCCCAGTGAAGATACAAGAAGGTTTTCTTCAATGGAATTTTGAGCCTTAACAATATTTCACTTTGGTGATTATGATGTCAAATTGCATAATGGTATGTAAGGTACATTTTTTTTCAATAAAGACTGCAGTCTTCTCAAAACAACTTTGATCAGTGTCTATCTTCCTCAGAAAAAAATGCTAAAAATATATAACTAGACAATAAACTTAATGATAACTGACCCTTCTGAATATAAAAATGAAAGTCAAAATTTTATAACACAGAACATTTTTGTGTCGCAAGACTAAAATAGATTCTGTCAAAAGGGGCAAAATATTCTAATTTCATTAACATACAATTACAGTTATTTCACTAACACACTTGTTAACTATGAAATCGGTGTACATGATACTTTTATTTAGCATAGAAGGTAACTCAAAATAAGGTGAACTAATGCAACTGTTTAGAGGCTGTTCTTTTAAATCATATACTACACTTAAAAGTCTAATTTATATAATACTAAACTTTCATGTAAAGTATATTAAATAACAAATGAAAATAATGACCTACATTAAAAAAAAATTGTGGAATTAACAGTGTACAATACTTCTACTGATGCTAAACTAAAATATAGGTGTAGAAAATATTCTAAAAATGAGAAATATAAAACATTTGCATTATTGTTGTAGAGGTTTCATAGAATTTTTTCTTGTTCATTCCTCACAGCATCTTAAGAATCCAGTTGGAAATGTAGAAAGTGAATTCTCGGAGATACTTTATATCCCTGCTTGGAATAACTGCCCAAGAGTTCTTTAACCAATATCCAATAATTTTTTGCTTTACTATTTCTTAGGAATCAATCTATTTATGACTTACCAAAGAACTTCCAGGGTAGTAGTATATTAGCTTCTAATTAAAGTTTTTGTTTCGTGAGCAACTCCAAATCTGGGGACCGAAGTATTCCTTTTTCACATAGCCTTAAAACGAAACTAATTTCTGAGCTGCATAAAATCTTTTGCATCTGACTCACTTTATACTTACTTACCCATTCTTACCCACATATTTTTGTGTTCTTTTAGAATTATCATGCTGAACATTGTAGTCATTGTATGTGTGTATACAAAATGTCTACAAAAGTCCTTACTTGGCCTTTATTTTTTCAACTTCCACATACCAGAAGGTTTTAAATGATGCAAATATTCATGTTGTTCATGATGTTGTTTTGGCATTCTTAAATTTAAAAAATGATTTTGTAAAAATTATGAAATCTAACTATTTAATCATTCCTCTGTTTCCTATATGTATATTTAAGAAAATTTTATGTTCATTGTTTATGTTCAAATTTCAAAATCTATGATTTTTGACATTGTGTTCAATTTCGATTGAGAAATTAGTTTGTAAATAAATTTAAAAAATTCTAGGTTCCCTCCGCCTTATTAATGTCACTCATTGGTGCTTTTTATGGTTTATTAGTCTTTTAATTTATAATTTTATTGCATTTGGTATGCCAATGATTATCCTAGTTTTGATTAATCAAGGTTCCATGTTATCTGAGCCCAGTGTAGTAAATTTTTTAAAAAGTCATTAAAATAGCTTCACTCAAAAGGTAAACATTCTACGGACTTGGATTTTAGCAATAATTCAAACTATAAAGTTAAAATCCTTATCGTTACCACCTTTGAGATCGGCAGCCTTGATTCTTGCACACTTGACTGAAAAATCAGTTTAGTTTTCGCACTGGAGCCACCATAGAGCAGAACAAGTAAAACTGGAACATTGACTTTGGGGGAGGCAGACCAATGCCTCCCCCCCAAGTCATTCTAGTGACTGATTGCTGAGCAATGACTGATAGAAGAAAACATATCTTTCTATCATGAGAAGTAAAGTTTGCTGCTACGAGGGTAAGTTGAAAAATAAGTTTTCCCTGTCGACTGTGGTCAGAGTTGTGTATGAAAGTCAAAAACTAGAATGAGACATTAAAGATATGACATGCCTTTATTTTTCCACATAGGTACCAAGTACATTGAGACATTTGTCATATCGCTTGATAAGCTTTAAAATGCCCTCCAGGAAAAAATCAGGGCTTTGCATATGGAAGAAGCGTTGAACGGCTTGTTTCACTTCAGTATTGCTTCCAAAGCGCCTTCCCCCGAGATTTTTCTTCAAAGCCGGAAACAGATGGAAGTCGCTTGGTGCGAGATCAGGACTGTATGGCGGATGGTGTAGGCGCTCCCAACCAAGAGTTGCAATATGGTTTTGCGTTGCCGTCGCCGAATGTGGTCTGGCTTTGTCATCCAACAGCAGAACGCCAGATGTGAGAAGGCCAGGCAGCTTTTTCCGAATTGCCTCTTTCAATTTCGACAGGGTGTCACAGTAACACGTAGCATTGATGGTTCCAACCTCCAAAAAGTCCAGCAACAAAACTCCTTGGGCGTCCCAAAAAACTGTGAGGAGCACTTTACCTGCAGAGGGAGTTGTCTTGAACTTCTTTCGGATAGGTGATGACGGATGTTTGCACTCCATAGATGCGGCCTGCCATCTTCATGGTAACGCACGAGATGTTCCAGGCTGACCCCCATGCGTTGTTCCTTGTGTGTCAGGTCAATTGTTGGGGCACCCATCGTGCTGACACTTTTCCGTATCGAAGAATGTCCTGGATGATGTTTTGAGCTTGCTCATGTGAGATTCCAAGTTCTTCCGCTACTTCATCGATGGTGATACACCGGTTCGCTCTAATCATGTCGTCCACCTTCCTGACATTTGCATCTGTAGTGGCCGTGCGCGTCCGTCCAGCTCTCCGTATGTCCTCCACTTGTTGACGTCCATTACTGAATGTGCAACACTATCTCCGCACCATTTGCTTCGACATCACACTTGGCCCATAGACTTCCACGAGGCGGTTATGAATTTCTGTTCCTGATACTCCACGTGCCCATTCATAGCGGATAACCGCTCTCACTTCCTCCTTTGACCACGAATTCAAAACGCACCTTCTCTCCATACCTACAGGGGCTCAAATGAGAGGCTGCTCTCCGCTTTGCGCAGGCACTGCAACATCGCCATCTGCTTGATTTGCAGCGACCTCTACCCAATGGTGTATCGGTTACTTACGCGTTTTCCTGCTGTGGCGCCTTTTGCCCATAGCCGTTCAATGCTTCTTCCATATGCAAAGCCCTGAATTTTTCTTGGAGGACATTTTGAAGCTTATCAAGCGATATGACAAATGTCTCAACGTACTCGTACTAGAATAATAAAATAAAGGTATGTCATATCTTTAATGTCTCATTCTATTTTTTGGCTTTCATACACAACTCTTACGACAGTCGACAGGGGAAACTTATTTTTCAACTTACCCTCGTATTAACAGGCTGGATGATAGTGAAATGATTAAAAAGATGGCTAGTGGTTTAAAACATTTAGAAACTGACACCTGATAACTGGTGAAGGGAAGGGAGTAAACTGAAAAATGAGTGATTCATCTCGCACACAAGATTGGAGATAACACCTTAAAGAAAAGAAAAGCAATGAAAGATAGTGATTATCAACAGACATTAGAAGTAGGGTTTCATCAGATTAGAGAGAAGGAAAGTCCACTATCTGGTCTGATATTACAAGCTAAGGCTTTGGACTTTTTCCAGCCTTGCAAAGTTGGTGAAGAGGATGTTGACTTCGTCAGAAGAAGAAACAATAAGGCGTGTAGCAATTAAACATTAAGGAGAGATTTTGTTAACTAACTTAGGGGCAATAACTTTCTTTATTAACAAATTGGATGATATGATTTAGGAAAACACACTGAGTCCATAGCAAATTTATAGCTGGGATGATACATGTTTGTGTTTTAAAATGTTGAGAAAGACGCTAGCATCAGAACAAGGATAATCAGCTCCTGGCTACAAATGAAGCAACGAAAAGGTGATGGTTTTTGCGTGTGGGAACAAATCTTTTGATAACAAGCTTAAACTTTTATTGATAGGAAAGAGGAGGAAAAAGGCATTTAAAAATCTGAATATTGAAAATGTTCCTGTAAAGTACACAAACTACAAAAGTGATTGGATGTATTCAACAGTATTGAAATCTTAGTTCCATGAAGAATTTTTGCCAAGTATTAAGCGATTTTCTGATGAAAATAATATTTGACCCCATAAGTCGATTGTGATTTTGGACAGTACTCCTAGTCATCCTAATGAAGTCGGCTAATTAGTGGAGAGATGTGAGTTTTTTTTTCTTTTAACCCCTTAAAATTACACCCCTGATTCAATCTTTGAATCAAGGATTAAAAAACCTAAAATGAAATTACTGACATAGGCTCTTGAAGCATTTATTAGAAGATTTAGAAAATAACAAAATAGTTATTGAAAGTCTAAAATAGGTTAATCTGAAAGATGTCATTTACTGGCTTGGAGGTTCATGGAACAACAGAAAACAATCCACCATTCTGAAAAGTTGGAAAAATATTTCGCCAAATGATAATGACACAAACTCAAGAAGCAAGACCATTAATAGCTGTCTTAAACCACTGACAAGTAATAAGTGAAGGTGTGAATGACTGGATGTAAGATGCTGAACAATTTGAACTTTTTGCTGAGGCCATTGTAAACTTAGTTATGCACAATGGAAGTTCTGATTACAAAAACATGGGAATTGTGTAAAGTAAGATCATTCAGAGCTGGCTCGAATGCAATCGAAAAGGTACTGCTCAGTGCTGAAGAGCACACGTCACCAGCTAAGGTCTGTGTAATATGGCAGCAAGAAAATGATTCCAGCACAGTGAAACAGAAGGCTATTACGAATATTTTTTTTTCCCCATGTGTGATATGTGATGTCTACTGTACATTATTTGTGTTACAGGTACATGTTTTGAAGTATATAGTATCATATTTAATACCACATGTATGTCTGCGCATTTTGAATGTACACATGTTTTATATAGCTGTGTACCTGCATGAATCCTTATGTTAGTAAATTCCCAATAGTATGTGCCACACATGGCCAAACCGTTGTTCTCAGACACCTTGACTGCGGCTTATGAGCTACTTACACTCATATGCCATTACGCCATCTGAAATGTGACTGATTTTGAATAAATATAGTTTAATTTTTTAATGCGAATGGAATTTGAAATAGAAACCATGCAGTGCCACGTTTCTTTATTTATCGCTAATTTAGTTTCTAAAATTATGTATGTAAAAATCTGATAGATTTCAAACTGTCCACTGCTGGCTTATTGCCAGAGCAACAAATACCTAAAATTATAAAATAATTACTATTCTGGTTACATTACTTTTTGAACAGGTAATGGTCATCGGAATACATACGAAGTTAATCTAAAACGCAATGCTAATATTTTTATTTTTATTTATTATTTTATTCTCCCTACTATTTCTTTTTCCTCGTTATCTTCTTACATTTCTATGTGATCCCATTGTACACAACAGTTGTGATTCATCTGGAAGATTTTCTATTCATTGTAGGGTGCTACTTTTATTCAGTCTTTGAATGGCATGAGTAACTGCTGAAGAAGCCTGTGTCGTCTAGAGCTCTTCTAATTTGTGGAAAAATTTTACAAGGATTTTATTTTTGGTGGAGTGGATCTTCAGCCTCTTATTTGTTTGTCTCAATTTTCTGGCAAACTTCTTCAAAATTAATTTCCTGTCCCTAAGCAAGTCGGGCATTTTTATGCAATTGCTTCTCAGATGTCGCAACCATTCAAAATAATATGCTTAATGAACACTTTTCGCACATGAAACTCTTATCTTTCGTAATAATTCCTTGGTAATCCTGGGCGGAAATCATAATTTATTTCATGAATTGTTGTGCGTGTTGAAATATTTGGAGTCGTGGGAAGAATCATTAGTTTAAAATTACACAGTGCCATGTTTCTTTATTAATTGCTAATTTAATTTCTGATATTAT
The DNA here is from genome assembly GCA_000611955.2 of Stegodyphus mimosarum. Taxonomy (NCBI): domain Eukaryota; kingdom Metazoa; phylum Arthropoda; class Arachnida; order Araneae; family Eresidae; genus Stegodyphus; species Stegodyphus mimosarum. The sequence goes on from KK114401.1 coordinate 468,575, forward strand.
GTATGCAAAAATTTGATAGATTTCAAATTATCCACTGCTGGCTTATCATCACAGTAACAAATAAGCAAAAATTACACATAATTCCATTTCTGGCAATTATTATTCTGGTTTTGTTACTTTTTGAAAAGTAATGGCTATCGGAATACACTAATACAAAGTTAATCTAAAACTCAATGCTAATGTTTTTATTTAATTATTATTGCTAATATTTTTTCTTCTAATTTTACTTCAAGCAATATCTGCTTGCATTCCTGTGTGATCCCAATGTTCACAATAATTGTGATCTACTTGGAAGATTTGCTATTCGTTGTAGGGTCGTACTTTTATTCAGTCCTTGAATGGCATGAGTAACTGGTAAAGAAACCTGTTTCGCCTTACAATCCATATAGAGCTCTTTTAATCTGTGGAAGAATTTTATGAGAAATTTATTTTTGTGCTGTGAACCTTCAGCCTCTAACTTAGTTAGGAGAATTATCTCAGTTTTCTGCAGAACTTCTTCAAAATTAATTTCCTATCCCCTTAGCAAATCAGGTATTTTTATGCAGTTGCTTTAGATATTTCGCAACCATTCACAATAATATGATTAATGAATGCTTTTCCCACATGAAATTATTTTTCATAATATTTCCTTGATAATCCTAGGCGAAGATCATAATTTATTTCACCAATGGTTGTGGATGCTGAAATATTTGGAGTATTGAGAAGAATCACTGGTTCGACAATGATTTAAATTTTAGTTTATCAAATATTGTTATTCCAGATAAGAGATTTGTCTCCTTAATCATCAAATCTTCATATCAATAATGTTGCATCAAGCAATGAGGGATCAACAGAACACAAACATCTGTCTTTTCCAAAGTTTCTGTCAAAAATCGGCTTATTGATATTGATGAAATCACTTTAGCTTGTGATATTTTCTTGTAATTTTTTATTTCTTGTTTGATGACCTTCCTTCTTTCTACCTCACACTAGAATAGAGGCATTTTATTGCCCAGCATATCTAAAAATTTTCACCCTTTAGTACTGCCGCTCTTCAGCTGCCTAAGGTCTGATGCCAGTACACTTAATATGTTGATATTTTTTGTCTTCTAATTTTCGGTCATCATGTACATCTGAAACTTCCTTCGTGAAAGCTTAGTAGCCAAACAAGAAGTTGACGAAAAGTTGTATCAAGCAGTTGTACAAAGTTGTAAAATTTTGCTCCCATAAACGTTTATTTTTAAAGTTCCCCCCCCCAAAAAAAAAATACCTTCTGCTTACAGACTCTATTTCAAACTCAATTTAAGATTTATTTTCTGTACGCAGGTTAGGTAACCCAATGGAAATTGTACTATGTAACTGTTCGGCTGACAACAATTTATTTTAAACTTTCTTCTAAGTTATTTTGCTTAGAAATTCGAGATGAGACGTAAGTCATTTGACCGCTTTTAGGAGTCCAACATTTAGAATACGATGGATCTGTACACCTATTTGGCAAGAGCTTTGGAACTAAACTATTGTGCAGATGTCTGCCGTGTTACGACGTCTGCCGTGCCTCAGCAACGAACGTCTGTGCATGTCCATAGAAATATGAAGAGTTACATGTTCATATTATATCTACATTTGTAAAATAAATTCATTATAGTACTGACAGGTACGTTTTCCTTCTGTAGTATTAATTTTGAATTGTTGTGTATTTGAAAAACAGCTCAAAATTAAGCAGCTAGATTGAAGTTTGGCTAGTAGACATGGAATATGTGCTCGACGAAGTGTTTATATAGCCCAGCATGAACTACTAGATTTATTAGCAATGTGTTATGTATGTCCAAAATTATCGTAACAGTTCAAGAGATAGTTTTGAGAATTTTCAATCATGAGCATGAATTTTGTTATCTATTTCAAAATTATAAAGACAATTCAGGTGATAGTTTCGAGAATTTTCAGTGATGTGCACTGTACAGATTACTAAAAAATTCTGGCAAATTCCATTGGCCACGTCGAATTTTTTTTTTTTTTTTTTTTTGTAGCGTGCGGGCGGATGGTGAATTCTTTTGTCATTTAATTTACACTTTCTAAAAGGCTGCTCATGAATTATTTTTAAAAAATCACTCAGTTATCTTTTAAATGATGATTTGTAATTTACTCAAATAACAATTTTTATGTAATTGTAGACCAATGAATATGCTCCCGATTCCTTTTACTTCTATTAAGATGAAACAACAATAATTATAAACGGAGAGCTATAAAGGAAATCAGACGAAAATTGGTTTCTCTACCTGAAGAAAAAGCGTTCAGTTGCTTAGTGCAAGCATTACGAATTTTTATTTTCTTAGGGCTTAAATTTTCTGAACACAAAACAGTAGATATGAAATGTATTAATTCATATTTATATGTATAATCTTGTTAATCACATATACATTAATTTTTTTTTAAGTTTCTTTTTATTCAAAACTTGTCTCATTATTTTTGAAACGATATAAAATTGGACTTGCACCTCTCGAACGTTCATAAAATCTATCATGCGGCTCCCATCATCTTGAAGTTTGGCCATCCCTGGTATATACAGTAAGACTATAGTATTAAAATTTTCTTTGTATCAATCCATGTTATCTGAGTTTTTTCTTATCGGAATTAGCCGTGGTACACATTAGCTGAGATAATCAGGGCTATGCTGTATTCTCGTGAAGTTTTATTACTTTAGAATCATAATCTGGTAATCATACAAGAAATTCTTTAAACTACAAATATTTTTCATTTTTAATTAATGCAAATAATATTACAAGTTGGCTGTGTGCCAATACAGAGCAGTATTTTCTAGAACACATTTTCGATAAGATTCTGTGAATAAGATCTGCATCTTGAAAAAAACTTAAACTGATCACTACTTTTTGCAATAATCTGCATAGAAATGCGTGTCACTTAATCTCTGAACATTACATACACATGCCAACATTTCTCTTTTCAATGTGTGTATGGCACCGCAACATTATCCATGACTGCAATACCAAATCTCAGTCAGTTTTTTATTGGAGAGTCGAACATTTCTGTGTTTTGTTTTTTATAAAGAGTTCAAAATTTTGTAAATCTAAATATGCAAACTTAGAACCTATAAAATGTTAAATTTTGTGCTTTGCGCAAATTAATTTTTTTATTTATTTAAATTATAAAAACATAATCTATGAATCATTTAAAGCATTTGTGTATCCGGGAGTATATGTCTACAGCCAACCGTTGCAAAAATAAAGGCTGAATAAGTACTTCTATGGATAAAGTGTACATATATCTTTGCAGAGAATAAGAAGCAGTGTTTCCAACTATAAAACCTTTAAAAAAAAAAAGAAAACTATTTTTCATTTGTGTTTTCCCCCCTTTCTCATTGGTCTCTCAATATATGTGAAGCTTTCCACATTTATTAGTTATAAGATAAAATAGTCTTTGTAAATCTGTGATGATAGCAATAAGGAGTGCACCTTGTGCTCAGGTTGCTGCCAATAAATATGGAAACCCTAAGGAGAAGCACAGAGACTGGCTGTCAAGTAGTAGTACACATATCTGGTCTTTAAAAATTGATTTCTATTTGGTATTATGTCTGAAGTGAGACTATTTAATGTGATATGTACAGCGAGGATTGGGTGGATATTAACAGTGATTTCTGCAACTCAAAATTCCATAAGTGCACTTTTTGTGGAGGTGTGCAAATCCTGATAAAGAGATTTTTGTTATCTCTACAAGTTTCTGTTTCGCTGCAGTTTACATTGTAACTGAACAGCTTATGCAAAGTCAAAGAAGCATCATATTATGGGTTGTTAAAGAAATAAACTTATCTTTACAAAGTCTGTCTCGACCTCATTAAACTCGTATTGGAGAAACTGAAATGTCAATTTGAGTTAGGCTATTCATCTTCAGCAATCACTAATATTTCAGGCTTCATACGGTCCTTAAGAGTTCTTTAAAGTCCTTAGGTTTTTTGGAATCGATTTTTGGTCCTTAAAAGTCCTCAATTTCTATCAAAATCGGCAGAAGGTCCTTAATTTTAATTATCTGAAAGTTCTGTCTGTTTTTACGATTGCCAGTTTGAGTATGAATTAGCATTTTGGAGGAATATTTTTGGCGATTCACTGACATATCTTTTGTATGGGTGAATGGGTTCATGTGTTATAATTTGTTCTTATTTCTAACGTAAATAGTGGGATACTCGAGTTCCTAAGCAAGAAGTGAACATAAGCATTTCGAAATTCATTTCTTTTAAATGAAGATCTCTTAAACAACTTTTCGCTTTTGGTGATGTGAATTTTTTTATTTAACGGTTCTAAATTTGGCGACATATCAACATTTTGGGGATTTTAAGATCAGTTTTTATAGAAAATTTTTAATTTCGAGATCTGGGAATTTTTCGCCGATTTTTTTAGTACATTTTAACATTAATAAATTCCATTAAAATAATGGTAATATATTGAAATTATATTTAAAAAATAGCATTATAATAAAATATTTGTATTTCTCTCTGTCATATTATAAAGTGTCATTTTAACAACTTATAAAATATTTTGAATCTGAGACATAAATAAGGTATAATCCTATAAAACACGATTTACGAAACAGTTCTTACTAAAAGCGAAATTAGCTCTGTAATGAATTAAAAATGTTTTCTTTTAAATTTTTTCATAGTAAGAGGTTTTCCCATGTAATTGTCTGAGAATATTCAGAATTCTTAGAATCTGCATCACTTTTCTTTATAAAATTTATTTTACACTTTTCCTTTTTTTCAAAATATTTCTGGCTTTAGGCTGTTACAGAATTGGTAAGGATAATTTTTCTTTAGGATTTTAGACATTGCAGCTTGCAAAGTTTAGAAGGATTTGAAAGCAAGATTTATAGACCCACGATTCCAGAAGATTCCAGTAATATGTGACAAAATTAAAAATGTCTCCATGGTATTAACACGTAATGGATGTATTTTACAGAAAGTTTGTGATGAATTTCTTACTTTTTGGAGAACGCCTGGAAGAACAATGAAAACAGAATATTTGAATGTTTTACTTCTGATACTAGAATCTTTTTCTTAACATTCCCTTTATTTTCTCTACTTTTCATTGGACACAAGCATGGAAAGTATCAAAAATGCTTCTAATCTTATCACATGGACAGGCGTTATAGAAATGTACTTTTTTATTAATAAGAAGAAATTGAAAACTGACAATTTAAAAGATTCACATAATATGCCTTAATGCATCATGAAGAACTGGCGCTAGGAATTTTCCCACCTGATGCAATCTCTGTGAATCTTAAATTCTGCTGCCTAGTGCCTTTCTAAATTCTGCTTCCAGTGTGTGCTCTAAATTCTAAAAGTTATGACATTTCTAGATTTTGTTGTTCAGTTTGTCACTAAATTCTAAAATTGCTGCCACATCAGCTCTATAACCAGCTCTAACCATATATATTTCATATTTCTTCTGAATTTTCATATTGCTAAAGAAATAAAATTAGCAGCTTTTTCTATACAATAAATGCATTTAGTTTTTTTAGAATAACAGAAATCCCTCATTAAAACTCAAAATTCTAAAATGAAAAGGAAATGTGTTGAAGAAAGAGACTGAATAATACATAAAAAAAGTTATTCTTCAAAGATATGTACAGTTATGTAAATTACCCAGTTTTTTATAATTTTAGCCTTTACTATAGTTTCCCGTTTTGAGCCAGCTTAAATTAAAATTAAATTGTATTGTGTTTGACCACTAGTCGGCATTTTTAGTTTGAATTTGATTGTTCTTGTTTAATTACATCACCACGAGTTGTAACTGATTTTGTTAGCATCAGAACATGCCTTTATGTTCTAAGTTCTTTTTAAATAAGAAGCTTATTTAAACCTTTGTCTGACATAGTAGTTACTTTCAGACACAGCGATAATTTGCTTCACGTCTGTTGGGAGGTTTTAGACTATTTAACTTTTACCAGATCAAGTAAACCCTCATAACTATATTATAGAGAGGTTGATAAGTTAGGAGATAAGTTTTGTTGTTACAAAACATGAATGTTTTGTAACTTTTAATGTGTATCCTAATATCGTTTAAGAATCAATGTCATAAATTACATGTATTTTAAACTTGGAAATTTTATTAGATTGTGATTTTAATAGGGCTTTTTTAACAAATATTATTAAAAAAATAAAATTTCATATCGGCCATGTAAATCCATAATGATTAAGGTTATCTAAATACCTAATTTAATTATTTATAACTAACTGCTTAAAAATTATCTCTGCATATTAAAGAGAGTTATTGCCTTTCATTAATCCTTACCGTGGCCACAAGATAAAACACAAAAATGTAAAAATTCATGTAAAACTTATTCTTTGCATCTAGTGAGACTTAAAACAATACAAACAACTTACCACCTGTGGTGCTTTAGTGGTTTATTGGACCTACACGAAGCTATGACACTAACTGCGACAGACAGAGCCCAGCTAACTTTCGAATCTTGCCAACCGTACCTACATCAGGCCTTTTAGGTTTGTTCTAATCAGCTGGTCTCTCTCTAGACAAACAGCAGCGGTGACAGGACGATCTTTTGTTATGAATCATGCTGAGTATAAACTTACTTCTCATTTTAATCTATGCCGCTTGAAATAAAATCTACTTGCTATTTACTAAACCTCTAGACTGAGCAAGTATGTGACAAAAAATGAAGCATTAAAAAAAAATCATATTACTAACTGTTAGCAAAACATAAATAAAATGTCACTTATTTTCTTTTAAATATGTCCAACTATTATAAATGTAAAATATTTAATGCTGCTTGATACATTTTATAAAGTTGATTTTATTCTCAAACTTATTAATAATTTTGTTAACTAATTAATGTTTAATAATAATTCATCCTACTTACGGATTTATTTTCTTTTTAGGATTGTATTACAAAAATGAAGTTCAGGCATTGATAATATTTTTAATTGAATTTATTCAATTCCCATTTCTTCATAGGTCCTTAATTTTTTTCATTAATGGTCCTTAAAAGTACTTAATTTCCATGTGCAGAAATGTGTACGAACCGTGTATTTTTGTGAAAGAATAGAAGACAATAGCTCACCTTGAAATCCTACCCATAAAAACATGGGTTGTTATAGAAGAAAACCTTGCACCAACTAACTGTATATTTAAATATTATTATTACCAAATTTACATATTTTGTAATGAGTTTGTTTAGAAAATGTATGTGTGTTTCAAAACTTTAGTCAGATCATTTGTGTTCTTAATGTTGAGTGGTGGTAATATTCAAATATACAAGAGGGGACTTATGAAATAAATATAATTAAATACTTTAAACTATCAAGCCAGGTATTCCATCAAAAAAAATTATGCTTCATTAGATTCGGAGGCCATTTAAAAAAAATGGCACGGTAAATTTGAAGCTATAAACACCTAAGAACACAAAAAAAAGTAATAGTAATAATAATTAAAAGATATATTTTTCAGTGAGCTGAAAAGAGCACTGGTGTAATTATTTCTTAGAAATTAATATCAATGATAAGAAAAGTAAATGATCAAAGTTGCTAAAAAATAAATTGAAACACTATATGAATTTTAAAAAATTATTTGCAGTTTCATGAAGATAATGAATTATTACTTCAAGTAGCATCATTAGACTTAAATCCACAGTGGAAATAGATTATTTTTCTAGTTTTGATTATAATTTATATATGTGTATGTGTGGGTATATATTGAGTTTTAATGAGTTTCCTGCACAAACGGTTCACATTGACATGTTTAATCATATTTTGTCAAATGATTTTTGCCATTTGAAAAAAAGAGACTTGCTTTAGAACACTGTGTTGTGAAATTTGTAAAAAAAAATTCTTTATCATTAAGTACAAAGTGTCTGAAATGGAACTATCAGGCTACCACATTAGAACCTTCATTTACTTCCAGTTCTATTGGAAAAGGTCAGCTACAGAATGTCACCAAATCATGTGTAGAGCTTTAGGTACTAATGTTGCTTGTGATACTGTGAAGGTTTGGTACCGAAAGCTCAAAAACAAGGACTATGACATTCAAGAAGCAGAGTGCTGTAGCTGGCCGACTTGTGATGAGGCCTGTCTGTGAGAACTTTGGAAGAAGATCAGTATGCAACCACTCGAGAGCTTGCTAAGGAGTTAGACGTCAGTGCCATGTCCATTAGTCACTCTATGCGTCTCATAAACTTGACGTACAAGTTGAATTGCTGGGTGCCGCATAAGCTGACTGAAGTACATAAGGACAGCTTTGTTTGGGCCTGCACTAGTCTGCTTGAATATCAATGCAAGGGCAAAATTTTGGACCAAATTGTCACTTGTGATGAATATTGGATTTATTTCAACAAATGGTCTAAAAAGGGAGTTGGTCTGCAGTGTTGAGCCCGTTGGCAGCATTGCAAAGCACAGTTTGACTAACAAAAAGATCATGCTTTGTATCTACTGGGATTGATGTGGTATTATCCACAAAGAGTATCTGGAGAAACGTAAAACCTTCAACAGTAAGGCGTACAGCGAGATGCTAGCCCATGTTGATGCTGCTATTAAGGAAAATTGTTGAACTGAGTTCTGGCACTAGAAGGTAAAGTGCCATCAAGATAATGCTAGACCACATGTGTCTGCATTCATTGGCTAGACTCTGTACTGACTCGAATGGGATCTTTTGCCACATTCACCATATAGCCCCAACATTGCTCCTTTGGACTTGAATGACATAAAGTAGGTGATTTCTGTATTATTTCGAAGTATGGGCTGTCACGCTTTCATATGAACTTTGAGGTCTTTATGTTTTGTGCATTACTACTGGGATGCATAGTGACCTACATTTTTCACCTGGTGAATAAAACATTTCTCATCTTCTTTTGTCATATGGATTTTTATGTTTATCTTGCTTCATTTTGATATGTTCTTATATGTCCTTTGTAATAATTGCAAATTGTTTTTAAGATAAGGGATGATTTCAGGAACAGAGTTATCGTTTTTGACCACAGCCTTAAAATTATGTCCAGTGCTATCGACAGTCCTCAGCTCTTTGCCGAACATTAGGAATGCTAGTGTGTGGCCTGTAGTGTCACAGACAGCTGTATTTGTACTGAAACAAATAACTGGGAGTTTTGAATGCCAGTTATCATATGCATCTCCTACAAGGATTGCAAGACGAGGTTTTTATGGCTCTGTTTTTCCATTCCACAGGATTTGACTGAAGGAAGTAAACTGATATCAAGTTTTGATTGATATTGAATGTGCAGCAAACTTATAGGCCCTAATAAGTTCGGTTCTATTTTCACTGATAATTCTTCGTGATATACCATGCCACATGAATACTTCTTCAGTGTAGGTTATGGCTCAGTCGCATGCTGTAGCTTAAGCAAGAGGAAAAAATTCAACCCATTGTGTATAACAGTGAAGATCCATTGTTTTCCATTGTTAGTTTGTGGCAATGGTCCAAACAAGTCTATCGAAACGATATCAAAACATTGAGAACAGACAAAGGTTCTTAGCAATCCAGCTGGCTTTTGGTTGGTACCCTTGTAGTGGGAAATATCAGATAAGTGGCACTTTGTGCAATTTTTTCTGCCATCCTGAATCGCAAAAAATCTCCTTATCATTGGCAGGAATTTTTTGACGCTAAGAGGGAAATGGCATGAAAAAGCGCTTTCCAAAAATTTCCTCTTCAGCTCAATATCAGGGGGGGAAGCTCTGCTGGGTGAAAATCGCTTAAGGCAAAGTGTAGCGTTTGTGTTGAGAAAGTAAATTATGCACACAGAACAAGATTTTGTTGTGATTAAGTAAATCTGTGAACTGTTTTTTCATCTTTATTTTAGCTTATGATATATATAACTCCAGCATTATTAACTTTTATACTTCTCTTTTTTAATTTGAACAATTATATGTAATAATGGTTATATATGTTTGTAAACATTCCTTAAATAAATGTAATAATGATCACACAAATGCAATATATCTCACATAGTAAAAGATGAAAGTTTAAAAAAATAAAATATGCATGTATTTCCACAACAATATTAGATCTTTGAAATGTATTCTAGGCTATTCAGTCATCGTCTAGTCTGGTTTTTGTTGGACATTATGATTCTTTTATGCACATGCATAGACTCCAACTACTACGGATTCTCCGTAGTTTCTACGGAAATTCATGAAAATCTACGAGCTATGAAAAGTATGGAAAAAACTACGGATTTTACAGAAACAAGAGCAGGAGAACCAGTACTCAAAACGGAACCAACTAATTCTTCCGATGATTGGCTGAATACTCGTGTTATCATATATCACGTGTTGAGTGCGTTCTTGGTTTTGAAGAATTAGCCAATCGTAGATAAGTAACTCCAACCGTTAACGACTTATCAATTTCCCCCCCCCAAACATCTGTCTACTTGTCTGTCTCCCAGGTTCCTCACTGATGCGTGTTTAGGCTGCATTCAGCTTGTGTAGTTTATGGCGAGAGCTTAGCGTGTGTCTTGTGAACTGTGATTCAGGTGGAAGGTTTTTGTTAATAATGCTACCTCGAACGAAGAAGACAAAATTATCAAAGCAGAAGTTTAAAGATTCATATTCTTCAGAATTTCCATGCATTAAAGCGTCCGAAATTTCTGTGAATCACGCACACTGCAGTGTATGCAACAAAGACTTCTTAGTTGCTCATAGCCGAAAAGATGACTGTAAACGGCATGTGTTTTCTCAAAAGCATATAGAACTTGGCACCGTAAAATCTAAAGAAATAACAAATTTCTTAATAAAAGATGATGAAACAGATTCTCTAAAAGCCGAATGCTATTTTGTTCGTTTTTTAATTGAACATAATCTACCGCTTTCTGTTTCGGATCATTCCAAAGAGCTTTTCAAAGCAATGTTTCCGGATTCTGCCACAGCAAAAAAATTTAGCTGCGGTCATACCAAAACTGCTGCTATTGTGAAAACGGTTGCAGATAGTACTGTTGCTGATATTATAAAATCAGTGTGCAGTACATCATTTTCTCTAAGT
>KK114401.1:480517-524909 GCA_000611955.2 Stegodyphus mimosarum
AACTTGAGAATGAAGTCTCATTTTCATCTGTTCTTGATGAATACTTTTCCATCCATTATTGATGAAAAATGTCTTAATCAAGTGGAAATTGAATTTTCCATGTATCAAGTAGATGATTTGAAAGAAATTGTAGATTTGCGTATTGATATAGCATGGGGAGAAATTGCCAAATTAAAAAAATATGAATGGGTGTATTAAATACAAAGTATTGCCATCTGTAATGCTTGCTGTCTTAATAATACCTCATTCAAACGCAGCTTGCGAAAGAATTTTTTCTATTGTTAAAAAAAAATCAGACGGAATTTCGACCAAATTTAGGTCTTAAAACTCTTGAAGCAGTTTTGATTGAAAAAATAAATATGCAGGCAAATGAAGAACTGTGTTATAAAAAAACATTCTCAAAATCAGAACTTAAGCATGCTACAGATAAATCTTTGCATTCGTAAATTATACGTATTTTGTTTAATACTTATATTTATTATTCTTGGTTATTTAAATTTTATTTCCCTGTGGAAATCATATCCAGAATAAAGATATGATTTATAGCTTCTGATTTTTTCTATGATTAGTAGTGATTTGAAATACTTTTTATTAGTGAATGCTTGAGGAGTTAAAAGAAAATCCGAGGTACTATCCGAGGTACGTTGGTAATCTTGCTCCAAGATTCTCAAACAATTCTGGGATTAGAAAGAAGAAATATGTCAGTTTTTACTGATTACAATTAATTATTAATTAAAAATTAATTAATAGTTAATTACAACATGCGTTACGCGCACATTTTCAAAGTTGTAAAAATGTCGTTCGCGCGTTGACTACTGACAAGGTTTGCTGAAGGTTGGAGTCTATACACATAATGACGCTTAATAAGGCTAAGCTGAGTTTTTTTCTCCTCTTTTTTTGAAGTGCAAGAAAATATTTTTCATGTAGGTAAACAAAGAAATGTAATCCTGAACTGCATAATTGCAGAGAAACAAGATTTGTAACAAACACTTCTATGGCTTTTCACGGCGTTATGCAATTGTTTAAATTTCGGAAAGAGACTCATCAAATGGAATAGGATAAGATTGATTGAATTTGTATTCTATGAAAAGTTAACTCATATTGATTAGCTGAATCATAAAATATTATTTTTTTACAATTTGAATGTTGTCTGTAGTAGTGGTTTCAAACTAGCGGCCCCCGAAGCAATTTTATGCGGTTGGCGAATATATTTCAGTTACACATTTGTTGCAAATACAGTGATGCAAAGATTTCCATGTTTTATTTATTCGGTGTTCGAGTTTACATTACATTCATTACTATTAAATGTGTAACACATCAGAAAAATCTATAAATATAAATCCTATTCAAAGATTTGAGGATATAAATTTAATTAACTTTTATTCATTTTTTGTGAAAAAATAAACTTTTGTTCATGTTTTGTATATACCTTCTTAATGAAGAACACGGTTGAAGGAAGGATTGGAGTTTCTTGACCTTTATTTTGGGGCAGAATTATATGGGTAGAGGAATTTTTTTTCTGGATAGACTTCAATTCCCTTTTTACATGGTCCAAAATCCTTCCTTCAACCAAAGTATTTGACATAAGAAGTGAAATAGCACTTCACTCTGTTTGCATAAAGTATGATAAGCTAAAATCTTTTTGGAAATAGCTTGGAGATCAGAAAGATGTTTCTCAAATGATTATGTCATCGAGATAGGTGAGAATACTTAAGTCTATCAATCTTTGGAATGTTGCTGAGGCATACTGAAGGCCAAAGAGCATTTGTAAGAAACAATATATTATGAAAGGACTTACAAATTCTGTCTTGATCATCAAGATGAACCTTCACCTGGTTATCACCTGCACGAAGATCAAGAGTCGATATAAAAGGAATAGTTTTACCTCATAGTCATCCCTTCTTGGAAGTGAGTAGCAATCTGGAACTGTGATTGCTTTCAATTTCCTGTAATCTATCCTGAGGTGTACTGTTCCAATAGGTTTTCGGTTTCCCCCATGTTGGAAGGTAGCTGAATATTGACTCAATAGTTCTTTGATGAGGAGACAGATGTTGTCCTTGACCTTCTCTTAACAATACAATGTTAACTTCCACTGTTCATTCAGATCAAATCATCATCAATAAACTTCTATTTCAGATTACTGCGGTAAAACAACCAATGATTTAGTAGGTTTAAAACAATTCCAGCACTTCCAAGAAAATCCAATCCTAAAAGTGCCCTGTTACTCTTTGCTGTGGGGAATGCAAATAAAGGTATGTGGAATGACTATCTGGGTCATGTGGACCTCTTTGTCCGTCTGAATACCATCAGAGTGACCTCCATAGTAGTTTTCTTAAATTCTGTTCCCTTCGCCAGTGTCAGCACAGACAATAAAAGTAAATCCATTAAATTTTTTTTACCCTAAAAGAGTCATGTTATTGTCACCATATAAGGTATTTCTCCCGCCTTCTTCACACGCCTTCGGGGTGTAGTGGTCAGCGTGCTCGACGCATAACCGAGAGGTCCGTGGTTCGATTCCCAGTGAAGGCGTAGCTCATTTTTCATCACTCTTACTTCCGAATAACCTAATGACTCTACAAGTGGCGCCCGAACTAAAAGGTGGTGGATGATGATTGTCCACCACTACGATTTGGCGATTGTTACTCTTAATCCCCAGTTGCCCTTTAAAAGGGGGAGTATATAAGGTACTTCTCCTGCCTTCTTCGCATGCCTTCATGGTGTGGTCAGCACGCTCGACGTGTAACCGAGAGGGCCTTGGTTCTATTCTCAGTGAGGGCGTTGCTCATTTCTCATCTCTCGTGCTTCGAAATAACCTAATGTCTCTACAACCATAGACAATGTACATAAGATTTAGCCTTAAAGTTGGCTGATTCTTTACTTAGAGGGCTTGTTGGACACTTAGCCACAGACACGAAGCCTGATTTTCATTAACCATAGCAACTAATAGTTCATCATGCCAGAATTCCGTGTCACTGAATTTTAAACAATTTTTAAGATATTTTTCCTGCTTTCTTGGCATAGCTTCGTGGTGTAATGGTCAGCACACTCAGCGTGTATTTGAGAGGTTCGATTCCCAGCGAGGGCATTGCTCATTTTTCATGACTCCAGCTTCAAAAAAATTCAAATGTCTGCAGTGATGCCTGAACTAAAAAAAAAATGGTGGATGATGATTCTCTACCACCAGAATTTGGCAGTTGGGTCCCCAATCACCCTTTAAAAGGGAATATGAGGTATTTCACTCACCTCATTAGCATGCCTTCATGGTGTAGTGGTTAGCACGTTCAGCGTGTATTCCAAGAGGTCCATGGTTCGAGTCCCAGCGAGGGCATTGCTCATTTTTCATCTCTTCTGCTTTCAAAATAACCTAATGTTTCTATAAATTTAAGGATTATTTTTGTAATTTTTGAGACCACTACATTGAGTAGGTTTGAAAGTTTCCTTGCTGACATTTGTACAGCTCATGTTTTTACCTTCTTCATATTAATCCAATTTATCAGTCAGTGAAAAGGGTTGTTCACTCAGTCCAGTGGTCCACAAGATGTTCTTTATAATCTGAAGGGGATCTTTTTTATTATTATTATTATTATTTTATTTGAACCAATATCATCAAATCTTTTAACTTCTCAAAAGTTTTGCCTTTTCTCCTGTCCAACCATCAAAGTAAAACCCTTCCCATGTACTATCAGGACTTTTGCGATGCTGCGAAAATAACTGTCGAAACTTTTCAGCACTTAATTTAAAATGCTGTGAGAGGATTTGTTTTATTTCCTCATAATCTTGGGTATCAATAGTAGATTCTTTTTCAGTGTCATAGGTAACAGATCTAATAGATACACTACCCATTTCCTGTCAAGTACCTTGAAAAATTTTAATTGCCTTTTAAATAAAATGAGAAATGGCTCATGTCATCAGTTTTGAGATTAAAGGGAGGAATTTAAAATTTATAGTTCTAACTTAGGCATATCTCTGTCGGTGAAGGGCAAAGCAGGTACAGAATTATGACTGGCACCAATTGTTTGTGTTTTCAGTTTTTCAAGCTCATGCCTGCATTCTTCTATCCTTTCATTATATTCACATTCCTCTCACTCTTTTTCTTTCGTGAAACTCGCATTCGTATAGTTCTTTTCATTCCATAACTGTGTTAAAAAAAATAGGTGTTTTGTGAACTCTTCAGTATATCCCTTACTTGTTAAAAATATCATCCTTAACCTTCTAGTAGTCATGCAGGTGCCTATATTGTGACAAACGTGCTATAGCTTAAAAAACAGTTATGTATAGTGTAGAAAATGTCTGTAGGTCATTTCTGTTCCTCTATGCATTCCATCCCTTTGAGATGAAATGGGTTTATCCTGTTTCCAAAGTCAAGTTTCAGTTTTCAACTAAGTTTTATGCGGTATTGTACTTCGTAAAATTTATGACGTGTGCCCGCTCTTGCTAGTAGATTTAATAATTATTCTTTTTACATCTTTTAGTTTTGTTTTTACAATAATGTTTTTATGTACATTAAGCTGAATTATTAATTTATTGTACAAAGTTTAAAATTATATATTTCATATATTTTGGGCAAAATGTCCTCAAAACTGGTAAAATGGGAAGCTGTCCCATGTATTCTTCAAGAACTGTCTGATAAAAAAAATGAAAGGACTGATGCAGGAGCATTTTTGCACAATGATATTGATCTTAGTGAGGAAAATATCAAAGTAAATTGTATCAGCCATGGATCTGAGCAATCTGTGTCTGAAGACAATGAAGAAAAGAATCAATTAAAGATGAAGACTTTCTATATTGACGAAGACAAAATTGCTAGATGGCATAAAATGCAATATGCCAAGTCCTCCAAAACTAAAAAGTTGAACATTGTGAAAATTCATCCTGTTATGAAAAGTTTTGCAAAAGATATAGATGGTGAAATTGAATCATTTACAAAGATAATAAATGTAAATATGATTAATGAAATTTTGAAATATACAAACCAATATATAAGTCATCTGAGAGGGAAACATGATTACCTAAGAGAAAGATACTGCCAGGATACTACAAGATGTGAAATGATGGCATATTTTGGATCATTATATCTGATAGGAGTAGAAAAAGCGCATCATGCCAATGTCAAGGAGTCATTTACAAACGATGGCACAAGAGTGTAAATTGCAAGGGCAGTCATGAGTTATAAAAGGTTTTTATTTCTAACAAGGTACCTTCAAATTGAACTAGAAAAAACAGGTCTAAAACAGATGAACAATTTTTGACAGTTTTCTAAAGAACTGCTATGACTGCTATAGTATGAGGGAATTTGCTACAATAGATGAAATGTTACATCCCTTTCATGGTTGTTGCCAGTTTATTCAATATATTCTCAGTAAACCTTCAAAATATGGAATAAAAATGTATGCTTTGTGTGATTCAAATGCATTTTGTACATATAATCTTGAAATTTATTGTGGATCACAATCAAATGGCCCATATGCAGTTTCAAATATTCCTCTAGATGTTGCAAGAAGACTGATTACTCCAATTGAAAATTTGGGCAGAAATGTAACTACAGACAGTTATTGCACAAGTATTCCACTCGCTGATTACGCACTACCAAAAAAAAAAATTGACATTTGTAGGAACCTCGAAAAAGAACAAAAAAAAAATTTTCCACCAGAGTTTTTGCCATGTAAAAAGAGGATGGTTTGATCGAGTATATTTGGCTTTCAAAAAGATAAAACTTGTTTCATATGTTCATCACAAAAACAGAACTGTTATACTGCTTTCAACAATGCATGACACACCAAATATTGATAATGACACCAGTAAACCTGAAATTATCTTAAATTACAACTCTACAAAAGGAGGAATCGATACTGTTGACAAGATGTGCATTACTTACTCAGTATCACAGATAACAGAGAGATAGCCATGTGCAGTCTTTTACAGTCTCATGAACATTGCTGGAATAAATTCACAAATTTTATACTTGCTAAAAAACCTGATAACAAAGCCAAAGAATTTTCTTGAAAAACTTAGCTCTAAGTCTTATGAAAGAACACCTTACAGTTCAAGCCAAAATCTCGTCATTGCCACGTGATATTTCAGTATTTCTAAATATGAATTATGCATTGCCTTCTGAGGAAACAACTTAACAGCAGGTACTGAAACAAGGAACTTGCAGTTTGTGTTTAAAAGGTTGTTAGATTATTCAATTATGGCAAAGCACGCGAGGGCTATCTGCCTAAAGGGAGGGATGCCTTCATGGAGGACTTTCTAAGGGAAACTGGCTCGTATACACGTTACACATGGGGAAAACCATGAACACGCCCTTGCAGCCAGCCCGTTCGCGGGATTCGAACCTCGGACCGAACTACCAGTGTTCAGCATCTTTACTGCTCGGCCGCTGGTGGGCCTGTGTTTAAAAGAAAGGAAATGTTCATCCAGCATTCATAAAATGCTATATGCGTGGCAGATATACCTGCAAGTGACATTCACTTACAAAAATACAATGTCTGGAATGTATAGATGATGAAGATACTAATTAGAGATTCATAAGCAGAGAAGTATTTAGATTAGTACTTTTACATTAAACATTCTGAAATTTTCTAAACTTTGTCTTGTCCACCTTCAATAGATTTTTGCATGTGCAAAATAGTAATTTTGTTTCTCGTTAATTTCTTTTACTATAGTTAAATATATATATTTTAAATAATCAAAAATGAATAATTTCTATAGATGTATGTATGTGTGTGTGTGTGTAATATAAACCTATGATTCATAATAACTTATGATAAGAAAACTTTTATAAACTGTCTCTTAATTTTTATAACAGATTTTACATTTTAAATCTGTAAAAATAAGTGAAAACATTCTGTTGTAAAAGTTACAGCGCTCGCACGCTCGCTTGTGAAGTAAATGAGAGTGCGCCCACTGGAAGGTTAATATCAACTATTGTTATATATTCCATAACATTCACACCAGGTTTGCGTACTAGAGCACACATATCTTGTTTTCTTTCTTTAGCAAAAAAAGACATAATGAGGTGTTTCATTTACAATAAATTCTTCAAGATAAAGAAAGTTAGCATTTTATTTTGGCACTAAATGGGAGCTCTTATTCTTGAGGTCACATTACCCAGAAAAGGAGTTATCTGGAAAGTCATTTTACTGTTTAAAAGTCTGTTTGCATGAAATATATGCAGAATGTCACTACACTTAAGTTCAATACAAAATTTGACACATAGTTGAAGAGTTTTTAAAGTTACTTGATGCTTTTATACACACAGAAATTGCACAACAAAAATAATCGTAAAATAGATTTCCTCTGTTTTTAAAATAATAAAGCAGTATGAGCAACTTGTTTTGTTTTGATAATGAAGTACTATTTACTACAAAATTTCATATGGGGGGGATGTAATACTGAGTGAAAATAATGTGAAAAGAAAATAATGCTGCTTTCTTCCTTAAAAGAAAAGCATCTTTTGGCATAGAATCCCATGCTACTTTAAATCATCAAATATAAACAATTTTCCAGCAATCTACCTGGAAGTAAAAGAAAAAAAAAATATCAATAAAGAAAGAATCTTTATGGGAGGTACAGCTAATAAACATAAAATACCTAGACATATTGTTACATCAAGTGTGTGTCACACCAGAATTATGAGTCAAATCGAAAGTAACTGTGCAGCATGTTATACATAAAATTTCTGTTCCAAATTTTACTTCTAAAATGCTTCGTTTTTGATATATTATGCATATACACACATTATTTTTTTTAAATTAATGTTAGATACAGAATGTTAATTTTTAAATGCAAAACAAATTACATCATTGAAAATAAGTATTTGTTGATTATAAGCCATTGGAGTGGCAGAAGAAAATAATACCCATACCTGACAGGCAAGGATATTTTCATACTTTACCCAAGAGTTTTATTCAACTGAAGGTATCCAGCATGTGCAGATTCAACTTTTGATTTCTGAAAGAGAAAATTACATAGAGCAAAGACCAAGCTAAAAATTCTTAAAATTAACCATTCATGTTGGGTGCCACTTATCAGGGGGAGATGAGGTCATAAATGAGTCCTTTATCACATAGCAATAATTTATTACAAGGATTAAGTTACACACAGACTACATATTTTAAGTTTTTACAGAGAAGGAGGTTTGATAAAACCTAACAGGTTTATCACCTGGCCTTTAATGAAGTTTTTCTGGCTATCCACAAGAGGGCACCCTACTGTCATTGCTAGATAAGAGTCCACCATAGGTTCTACTATCAACAGTGGTTATACCATGAGAAATAAATTTTCATCTCCCCATGGGTAGAGAGTAACAGCTGTAATTTTCTTAATCTTTCTGTATAGAAAATGAGAGAACTAAAAAACTGTTGAATATTCAAGTTTTTAAATATTGAAGTTTCTTAAAACATATTGAAGCAAATTCATTTTGGTTGTTAATTGCACTTGTAGATTGTATTTTGTTAAGGAGAAGTTAACCTGAAAGCATTAAAATGTGCTTTCAAAGTGAAGTGAATGGAAGCTATTTTTCTGTACAAAAAATTTCAAAAATTTTTTTATGAACTTTGCAGTTGCATTGCACTATAATTAAAACAAATTAATGCGTTCTATCTGGTGGGTTTCATCAATTGTAAAATGTGAAATATTTGTTATTGTTACTTTTATATGTATGTTATTTTATTTATAGTATGTGATATATACTTTATGGTAGATTTTCGACACAACATAACAGTGCAACAAAGCCCCACTGTCCGAGGAAATATTAAAGGCTTACATAATCCTTCTAGTCCTGACAGCCCACCTTCTTCACCTAATCTACCTCGTCTTCGAGCTTATGCTTGTGAGTCTTTCTGTATAAATATTTTAATCTTTATTAAAAAATTTTGTGTAATCTTTATGTATGTTTTTTTAAAAATATGCGAACTTTATAAAGTAAGTAAAGTTTAATTTTCTTATTTGTTTTAACTGAAAAAAATTTTAATTTATTTATTTATATAGATATTAAATTTAGTTAATTTTTATAAATATTTTAAACTTATTTAAATTTAATGTACCCCCAGTTTAGATGAATTCGCACAGCCAAGAATATGCAAGGTGTCCATGAATGTTTACCCTGTATACAAAACATGATTACTCATGATTATGTGCAGATAATTAAACATGCATTGAACCTCAAATGCATAAACTCTCAAAGTTTATAATCATGTAGAAAAAAATTAATAAACTTCAGATTTGCACCTCTGGTAGCATGCAAAATATCCAACTAGCGCTCTGTTTTACAACACACATTTTGCAACATGTCTGGCATCATTGTGTGAATGGCATCTGTGATATACTGTCATTAGTTCACAACATAAAGAACTAGTGTGTGGTACACAGTATCTTCAACATACCTCCAATGATAGAAGTCAGTGGGTTATGTTAGGAGAACTGGGGGGAAATAGACCCCTCTGCCTATCCACTTTGTAAAGACAGCGAATTTTCATGAAATGTGAGCTTAGACTTTTCACATGATTCTAGGGGAGGGGGAACATGGCAAAAATTCAAGATTTTCCTTCCAGCCAAGCATTCTCCCATGGAAACATAGAAACAAATCGACACATCTAGTGTAGTGGCACAAGATCAATGCCCCCATTCTATTGTATTGCAAGCATAAAAGGGGGCTCAACACAAAACAATTATCACTTCTTAGGAAATTGTTTGCTCGTTGGAACAATCTCCTGGGAGCTGCATGAGATGAATAGTATGTAAATAATGTTTCTTTCATGATTCTGATTGTGAATAGCGTTTCATATATATTTTAGTCCAAAAATAAAGGTTTTCATGCTTTTAACTTCATAATTCTGATTTTTATAATTGTCTGTGGTATTAAATACTTGATATAAGTGGTGGCTGTAGTAGGATTATGGGTTTTGCTAATTCTTTGAAGATTGTGCAAAGAATTTAAGATACAACAGTGCCAGCACTTCTACAGAACCGTTTGATGGGAATCCTGTATTTGATGATAGTAGTACTAATGTTTCAAGATCGCAGCTACAAGTTCGTTGCTTGTAGTCCAGCCACAAAACAGGAAATTCGACATTGAAAGTACACCAGTACCAGAAATATCTGCAGCTGAATTCCAGTGTTTAAGTGTCTGAGGGAGCGACGATGAAAGTTTCTGCAGTGAAGTGTAGTGATTGTTTTACAGAAGACAGCAGCTCACATAAATATATCTTGTTAATCTTAATAATCTTGAGGCTTAATTAAGGAAAAGTAGAAGGTACAAATTCTTTAATTAATGGAATTCGAATAACAAATTCTTTAATTAAAGGAACCGAGTTAAAATTGGAGTTGAAATTGTACAGGAATTAAATTTCAAAATTTGCTTGGTCAGTATCTGTCATATGTGCTGCTTATTGATTAATTAGTAACTGTAATGTATGTATAATTTAATGTAATGTAATGTAAAGGGCGAAGCCCTCAGCCCCCCTAGCCAAATAAACGGCCTTATGCCTAAAAGAGGACAGGCCCATCTAACACAAACAAAAACACTGGTGATATATCCCTATTCCAAAATATTTTAAAATCTATGTTCTCTATCCATGTCAAAAGTCAAACAATTTAAATTAATATAACAAACCACACCACATATAACCACACCATATATAATCTTTGGCAAAATGACATTGATATAAATCTCCCTTAGGGTTGCGCTCTTATTTGCCAGAGTGCTTGAAGTGAAAGTATTTATGTAAAAAGTTAAAACTTTTTCTATTTTTCTCTGGACT
This sequence comes from Stegodyphus mimosarum, assembly GCA_000611955.2. Lineage (NCBI taxonomy): Eukaryota > Metazoa > Arthropoda > Arachnida > Araneae > Eresidae > Stegodyphus > Stegodyphus mimosarum. The sequence goes on from KK114401.1 coordinate 491,281, forward strand.
TCTTTAATATGACATGTAAAATTCAGTTTTTTATCCAGAGTTACTCCCAGGTATTTGATTTCGTCCTTAAAATTTAACATTCTTACCTTTAAACTTTATCCTGGGAGGTCTAGTTTGAGCATCACCTCTTGGGAAGAATATTGCATTTGTCTTTTCTAGATTGAAATGAATCTTTTGCCTTAAACTCTATTGATTAAACAATAGATCGACGTGTTTGAATCTTTGTTCCAACTTTTCCAGGGAGTGATCATAAATTAAAGCCATAACATCATCTGCAAAACAGATAATTTCTGTATTTGGGAGTTAACAAGAATCTCGTTGATCATGAAGCTCCAAAACAGGGGAGCACTGCAGGAGCCCTGTGGGCATCCTTTCTTAATCTGGTATTGTAAATTAAATTTATTTGTGCTACCTTGGTAAATAATCCTTCTGTTATGCAAATAATCCTCTATTCTACGGAAATTTGTACCTCTATTAGAAGGTACAAATTTCCGTAGACTCCGATCCTCTTGAGTGTATAGAGAAGTCGAGGCCATGTGATTGCATCGAATGCCCCATGAATATCAAAAGAGATGAGCGCTAAGTGATAATCAATCTTTTTTTGTCTTATTAATTGAATTGTATTATACAGTGCTAGTTCGGTAGACCTTCCTTTTCGAAATCCATACTGCCTATGACTTATATAGTTTTTCTTGCATAAAATATAATTGAGACGATTTGTGATGAGTTTATCCAAAATTTTTGCAAAAAACTTGAGTAAACAGATGGGACGATATTTGTCATTATTTTTCGGAATAAGTACAATTTTCCCGATCTTCCAGCATTCCGGGAATACTGCAAGTGCCAGGTATCTCTTGTATACTATCAAGAAGAGCGAAGGATATTCCTCAAATAACCTTTTTATAATATTGGCACCGATCATATCCAAGCCGGGAGGAGATTTAGGACTAAGTAGTAGTCACACAGTAGATCTCTTCATATGTAAAAGGTGTACAGTAGATTAAATTCCCTTCTTCCGTCTCCCATCCATTTTCCACTAGTTCCTCATCATTTTGAGTCACTATCATGTCCTCATCTACATCGGTATCATCCTCATCCAACTTCAACGTATTGCGTATTATTCGGTCATAATACTCCTCAATTGTTTTATACTTTTTCCAATATAATATGTTGTCTTCTTTTATCAGTAGCAATCCTGTAATAATTATCGTAATAGATTTTATGATCCAAAAACTTCCTGTCTCTAAATTGTCTTTTCACACTCTTAATCTTCTTTTTATATATTGCAAGATTTCTTTTGTATTCGACTTTCCTTTTTATCCTTAAATCTTCAGGTATGTTTTTAACTTGTGCACTTTTCCTCATTGCTCTTAATTTTCTTCGTAGACCATCTAGTTCAATATTCCACCATGTAGCACTTTTCCTATTACTCAAGTTCTTCTTGATTAAGAGATATTTATTCATATATCCCATTAATAAATCTTCCATTTCCTTCACAACTTCATTTAATTCTTCTGCATTACTCGCTTGTACTATTCTGTCTTCAATCTTAAATATATCGTTACGACACTTTTTAATCATGTTGGCGACTCTTCCCACATTTCTCCCTCTCAATCTTCACATCTCCAAGTTTAATAAAAAGATATTTGTGGTTGCTAAGTGTCTCCAGGTCTAGAACTCAAAACTTACATTGCTCACATCCATGCTTGGTGAACAAACTGCCAGATCAGTCCACTCAATACCAACAGAGGAAGAAAAAGTAGGGGTAAAATCTCGTATATTTAAAATTTTCAAATTGTGTTGAACAATAAAATCATATGTTAAAATTCCTCTCTGATCCATCTCCCTTGCTCCCCAGTTAAAATTCTTTGCATTAAAATCACTGGCAATCATAAAATCATATGTATAAGTTCTAAAAACATTCTCAGGTTGATATAAATATCCCTCCAAGTCCTCTGCAGGGGAAAAGTAAGTAGAGATGATTGCCAATCTATATTGTTTCATATAAACAGTAATTGCTACCACACAATCGTGAAGAGAATCTACAGTATATTCGAGGTCACTATTTGTAATAACGATAGCAGTCCTACCATTCTCCATTCCAACCGCTTTCCAATCTCCATTGATATGTGCAATCTTACCCTTGATATGATAGGGCTCCTGCAGTATAAAAACATGTATTGGCTCTTTCAAGATATTGTCAATTACAGAGAGTTGTCAAGAGGCAGCTGCACAATGGTTCAAGTTAATGCTTAGGATATTCATGCTCAAAATAGAAGATAAAATCACATCTATTAACATAAAATCTCTTATAATAAAATCAAGTGTTTACACTATATAAAATCCAATATATACAAAGTTACTTAAAATCAGGTATTTACAACGTGTAAAATTAAATATATACACCCTTTTTACAAACAATTAAGGTAAAAATGTAAAATCAAAACCAACTCCAAATAATTAAGACACAATAACACGCCGAACGAAACTAATTCAGAAGTCAAAACAACAAAAATCAGCGTAATATTCTCAATATTTTCACAGGACTAGTTTCGATGGTTTTTACCGAACCATCATCCTCAGCTGCGAAACCGTAAATGAAGAAGATCGGAAATAATGATTAGATAAGATAAGAAAGCCTGGACAAGAATAAGCACGTGGCGCCATCTGTTGGTGAAACCAGAGCTAAAACATAATTTCTTTAAAGGCCGAAGGCAAAATTGGATTGGAATTAGGATCGTTAACTAGAACAGAAAGATTTTTTTGAATGTGAAATGCCTCTAGAAAATCCAGTTCTCCAATGGAAGATGTTTTTTGAATAATTTTGGCAGCAGAAAAATTGAAAATGTGATTTTCGGACCAACAATGTTGAGTAACAGAAGACTTCTGAGTTTCCTTTTTTCTAACATATGCCTCATGTTCAAGCAGCTGAGGATGATGCCTACCTCGCAGCTGAGGATGATGGTTCGGTAAAAACCATCGAAACTAGTCCTGTGAAAATATTGAGAACATTACGCTGATTTTTGTTGTTTTGACTTCTGAATCAACTCCAAATAGTTTAAAATCCTTCATTGAACACAGAGCAACTTACCAGGGGTGAGGGCTAGTTTCCTCCACTTCTTCTGTACTTGAAATTCCAGGTCAAAATACCTACCTGTAGGCTGTTCAAATAAATCACAGTAAAAGCAAAAAATAAAATCAATCAATATCTTAAAAGTTCCCGCCGACGTCATATTCAGTTAAATTTTAAATTTAAATATCCAGATGTACTTTCAAGAAATTCATCTCTTCTCTATAAACATTGCATTCCCTAGAGAAGGCATCATGCAAAGTGTCGAAATCCGTTTTAAATTTTTCATTGTAATCCCTACAATTTATGCAACATAATTTATCTGTCCTACATTCATTTCTGCCGTGTTCTCCGGCACATTTGCTACATATTTCAGCATTTACACAATCTCTTTTAGTATGTCCAAATGCCAGACATTTAACACAGCGCTTAGGTCTCAGAAATAGTTTAGTGGAGTAGGATTTCCACTCCAACAACAAACGTTGTTCTTCCAAAATATGATGTAGACAGTCGCTATTAATGAGAAAAACTCGATGTGATATTTCTTGCTCGCTAGCTCTAATTCTGAAAATAGGCTTCACACATTCTTGTGAACAGGTGCAATAACGTTTCAAGGCGTCAATAAATTTCTCATCAGGTATAGCATCGGAAACATTATAGACAATACGTTTAGGTCTAATAAATTTACTTCTTCTAGGCATAACTAAATGATTTAGTTTCTGATTGTTTACTACCTCCTTTTCAAGTACCTTACATTCTTCTTTATTTTTTAACTGTACAACCATTTCACCATTTTTTCTGCATGATTTCATGATGCCAATACCTATATTCCTCGGGTTTATATTCTCCTTAATTTCATCGTATACATCCACCCCCTCTTTCCTTGGTTTTAAAATAATCTTGTTACTCTTATTATTTTCTAGATTTCTTTTCTCCTTATTTCTCTTTCTCTTACTCTTCACTTCTATCCAATCATCGGTTTTCTCATTTTGTTCACTCATAATCTTATCCTGAATATCCGATATGCCATCCAAAACCCGATCAAGTTTTACATCCAAATCTGACTGTTTCACCATCACCCTTACTATCTCTCTGAATCATCTCGCTAACCTCATCAACCTTACTACTCTTTAATTGAGACATTTGTCGGCCTGGGGACTCAGACATTAAAAATTCTTTACATAAAGACGCAGATACACAAATTAAAAACCTTCAAAATTTCTAAAAATCAATAAAACTTTAAAATAACTATAAAATCACATTCTTAAGAACAAAAGATAATTTTTAAAGTTAAAACGAACGTTCTACCGTAAAAAGTAAGTGAGTTGTCCGACGCGCTGGAAAACTTTGAATTGGTGCACCCAAAAGGGTCCGAGTTTGCTTCCCACCAGGCACAAAGACTTGATCAATTGATGCACCAAATTTTCAAATGACAACAAAAGGCATCCATTAGGCCCTTGGTAATTTTCAAAGTTTATAATTTTCAATCCAAACAAAATAAATTACTAAAACTTGTAAAAATGCAAACCGAAGCACAAAAATGTTCAAATAGCAAAGTAGAACTAGTGATGCTTTAAAATCAAACATCACTCACAGTACATGCAAATCCGGCAAACATGACACGTCATAAACTTCAAATCCTTCAATCTTGCAAAATAAGCTTCGCAGGTATAAAAGCTATATATATTCATGAACCAGAACACTTGAGCAGTCCGAAAATCACATTTGCACAAACACAGAATCAATATTTATTGCAAAATAAGCACTGTTAAACCAGAGCGAAGAAAACACCAAACAACATGGATGCCGTTACGGTTAGACTATTCAAAAAATGTAATGTGTGTGTATAAAGACTGTACAATTTTAACGAAATCCCAAAGTATATTAATTTAACAAGACGCAGAAAAATTCCATATTAACCCTCTGACCAGCCAGGGTTTTCGTTAAGAAAGCACAAATTTCCCAAAACTACTAACAGAAAAATTTATTTTCTTGATTTAATGTAAAAACTTTCCTGGCATTTTATACCTGGATTTATGTACTTTTAATATATTGCCTTAATTTCTTTGACATATTTTGATATGCATGTTGCATGTATATATACGTTCGTACAGATATCACAAAAAATATCCTAGGCCATATATATACAGCCTTGCCGGTTAGAGGGTTAATGAAGAATTATATTGAATGTTAATAATAATTGAATAAGCTAAATCTCTTATCTGTACTGTGAAATGCATTCTATTTTATTGCGTGAATTGATGCTATGTGGTAAATTTGAATATTCATATAATAAACTATGTATTTTATAGTATAATTTTGAGTTGTTAGAAATTATTAATACTGTGTATTAAAATTTGTGTATCCTGGAAATAGTGGAGAGAAAATACAGAAATTGATTGCAAAGTCCAGATGAGCAACATAATTCTAAATAGTGGAGTTTACAAAGAAGAAAAGATTAAGGCTGCTCTTGACTGTTATTGGAAGGAAAAGAGAGAAAGTTTAAGCTAGAGAGGTTAACAATTACAACCAAGAACAGCATTAGGAATCCACTCCTGGTTTTTCAGATATTTCATTTCAGCAAAACATGTTTGAAATGAAAAGACTCATGCCAAAATTTGATGTTGAGGTAACCATTATTAGCATGTATTTAGCCCATTTTTAGAGTCAAGTCAAATCTGTAGCTTTACCAGAAAATGAATGATTGAATCAAATATTATGGATTGTGACTATTTTGCTAATGAAGGTAGGGTAGATAATAATTCATAAAATGACATGAATACTCTCAAATCAGATGAGTTTTGTTGAATCATTACTATTTAAAGCAAGAAGCCTTTGGGTAAAAATTTATTAAATCATACAAAGAAGCCAAACAGTAAATAGGAAAATTTTGTGTATGAATTACATATGTATTTTGATGGAAAGCTGAAAAGGTGCATGAGTGCCAAAGCCAAAGGAAAGTACTTAGATGAATGGGAGAAAATTAAGTCACTGGTTGTGTTAGTAGAGAAACTAGATAACTTCAAAACTATGAGGAATGATTTCATGAAAAATATAATCACTACTTAAAGAGATTTTTATGTAATGAGACCCAATGAACCTGGAAAATGGTAGGAAAAAAGAGAAAGTCAGCAGTCTCTCAAGAACTTATCGAACAACTCGCATAAACAAGATGGTCAGGGTAAGGCAAAAGAATTGAGCAGTGAAAACCATTCCAATGTTTTTTGTGTCAATCCTATTATCATTTGCAAACCTCATGACTGCAGTGGGGGGTGACTGGAAAAGAAATTGACCCCCTCAGATTTGTATGTTAGTGTAGATGAATACTTATGGCCATACATAAGTAAGGCAGTTATTAATGGGAAAATAATAATTATGAATTTAAATATTTTCCTTTGTGTTATTATTATTTACATATGTTTTGATGAATATTTAGGCTGTGATATTTAAAATATAATTAAAAATGTTTCCTTTTACTGAAAGAATTTTTGGCCCCTACATTTGGGCTGCATATAATTTGATTTTGAGATCACTAATCTAAAGCATTCTTTTGAAGAAGAAATGAACAGTCAAGTTAAAACGGGAAATAAGATAGACTGACAGTGGTTAGCTGTTAACACAATTTTTCTCTCTGATTATAGGCCTTGTACCTTTGAAGGCTGTATCAAGATTTACAGACCTACAATTAAAAGCTAAAAAATCTAGGAAAATGAGAAATTGAAAACTGAGTTGATTTTATTGACACAAAATGTTCATATTTTACAGGGCGAGTGATGGATATTTGGTGTATTATTTGGAGAATTTCAGAAAAAGTAATGAAAATGATGTTTGAATTTTCTACTTTTAATCCTGTTAACACATTTCTCTTCCATTATTTTTATAATTTTTCTATTCAGAAGTATGAAAAATTCAAACAATGATTCTAATCTTTTCACTTAAATAGACATCTGTAAAAAAAAACCAATTTCTGTTTTAAAAAAACTACTAAAAACTGATAATTTAAACAGTTGTCATGTAAAGACACAAGAGAATCATGCCGACGTGGAAAATAGAACAGGCAAATCGACAACCTTGTATTCAGGGTAAATTTTGTAAAATCTCAATCAATTTTGAGGGCAAAAAAAGGTCCCCCTTCAGGAGCAAAAAATTCTGCAAATGGAGAAAGCGAATGTCGATCATATTTATACCCTACAGGCAACCAATGTAAGGAGCTGATAGCGCCATCTGTCAGCAGAAATAGTAACAAAAAATGAATGGTTAAGTTGGTAGAATTTTAAAGGCATTAGGCAAGACTGAATTGGAATTGACCTGAAAGTCATTGACTAAACAGGATAAATTTTTGTGAATTCATAAATTTGCTTCCCCCGAATTTTATGATCTTACACACAAAACTCATTTTTTAATACTTTTAAATTTCTTTATAATTGTGGCAGTTTCACGATTTGACGATTTGTATCAAAATATTCATGTAAAGCAGACGTTGTTGACAGATCTGAGATTATGAGTTCATCCTCTTTTTTATTTTTTTGTGCATCATCAAGTGTAGAAATTTATCAACATTTTGGTGATTTCAAGATCTATTTGTGTGCAAAAATTTTGGTATAATAATTTGCAGATCATTTTGATTTTTTTAACAGTTTGATTATAACTATGTTTTTTTGACATTGTGATATTATTAAAGTACTAATTTGTTAAAATTACATTTTTAGCATATCAAAATGTCATTAAGATAGTAACTTTTTATTTCCTTCTGTTTTGTCTTAAAATGGCTGTACTTTTTATTTTGGCAGCTTTTAAATAGCTTGATTCTGAAATTCAAACAAGATAATAAATATTCTTAAGCCATCGTACTTTTTAGCAAAAGCAAAACAGTTACTATAAATGTATTTTGATATTTTATTTGATTTTTATCATTTTTAATGACAAGTGTTTTCATCCATATACATGTAATTATTTCGAAATATTCAGCTATTTGTAGTTTTCTGTGTAAAATTCAGTTTGCATTGTTTCCCAATCCTCCCCCCTAAAAAAAATTTCTGATTTTTATTCTTGAGAAGTTATTAGGCATATATTGGTAAGGACAGTATGTAATTTCATAGAGTGGAGTTATTCTCAGTATTTAAATTACTTAAGAAATAAGATCAACTTCTGTACATTCTAAATACAGTCAAATTATACTGTAATGAACTTCAACTGACTGAAAGATTGGTTCTGTATAAATGATGATTTTTTATATGCAATCTGATACAAAAAAGATTATCTCACCTGAGTTTCCAACTCTTTCAATTTAGGCAGGAGACTTCTGATTTCCCACTTCATTCCTGCCAACTCGATTTACAGCATATTTCTCCTGACTTTCTCTTATTCTTAAAACTTCTCATGATTTTTGTGGAACTTGGCTAATTATTTTGTTATTAGATCCAAAAAAGTGATTTGGAACATCTGAAAGTGCTTGGTTTTTCTCTAGATTACATATAAAAGAAAACCAAAGTCATTTCATCAGTGGGACATTTTAGCATGTTTCTGCTTTGTGTGTGGGAGCATGCGTAACCAAAAACATCATGTTCCAGTTCTCCAATGAGCATCAAATGCCGCTGCAGGTCATCTCGCATACATTAGCCAATAAGCACAAAGCAAGATCAAGGTTGTTATTTAGTTAATATCTCCATTGAGCATTATGCGTTTCATGTGGTTTCGAGAAAGGGTTTAAGAAATTGCAGAATTTTATCCTAGTTTAATCTGCAAAAAATATGTACTTTCAAAAATCGTACACCTATGACTTCCTTCTATTATTTCATCAAGGAAATGTAATGTATTTGCAATATGTACACTGCGCAAAAAAAGTGGGTGCAGTTCTATATCTCGTGTTTTACTGGGCCGATTGACGAAATTCAAATTTCATTTTCCACGTCTTGAAAGCATGACTTAGGATATATATTAGATTTATATATAGCATTGTTCTAAAATAAGTAATTTGACACAAAATCGGACTTTTTCTGAAATAACGTACCAAATTTTGTTTTTTTCCATATTTCTGTTCTACATCTCAAATAATGCTTAGATATTAATTTTTTTAATTTTTGGCGAGAAATGTATGGAGAAATTTAAAAATTTATATTCATGCATTTTTTCAGTTTGTGCCAAAAATAATTCACTTGGCAAACTTATTAATTTATAGCAATTAATTTATAGCTATGTTCCTTTCCTTTTTTTTCATTGTACAGGAGTGGGGAAATAAGTCATCGTTCATACTTCAAATAATTTAACAAAGTGAATAAACCACATTTGGTGTTATTATCGCATCTAACAAATAGGCCAAATTTCAGAATGTGGCAATATGTAAATCCACATATAGCTTAGGAAATTTTGAATTAAAAAAACTCTAGTTTTTTGTAGGCATGCTTAGAAATACATCTAAAATTTTATAATTTATAATTCAAATTTTAATTTATAAAAATTATTTAAAAATACAAATTATAAAATAAATCATAAAAAAATGGATGAATTTTATTTGAAATGAACTAAAATTTCGAAATGTAAAAGGAAGAATCAAAAAAGTTTAATAAAAAAAAGAGATACTAATAAATATATACCAAATTCAATTAACATGTAGGAGCTAATTTTTTAAAAACTACACGTGCGATTTTTTACAAAACTTGGCAGTTTGGCATAATTTGAGTCGTAGAATCGAAATATTGAAAAAAATTGACATGTCATTTCAGAAAAAGTCCAACTTTGTGTCTAAATACCTCTATCAGAACAATTCTATATATAAATCTGATATATATCCTAAGTCACGCTTTCGAAACATGGAAAACGCAATTTGAATTTTATCAATCGGCCCAATAGAGCGAAAGATCTAGAACTGTCCACCCCTTTTTTTCCCCCCAACAGCGTACCATTGAATTTTTTTGATTTGCACAGTGGAAAAAACGATGTTCTTAAACATGGTTGTATACAAAAACACAAAGTGAGTTGTATTAAAAAAAAAAAAGAAGAAGAAGAATTAAATTTTTCTGTGGAACCTAAAGACCAGAAAGCTACGCAGAAGGCCTGTTCTCTATTTTCACTGGAGCATAACCTGCCGCTGAATGCATGGGATCTTGCTGCTCTTTTATTTAGAAAAATGTTTGCCAATAGCGAAATCACTAAGAAATGTTTCAAGTGCATGGATAAAAATTGTCAATTGTTAAAGAGGTAGGTATGGAAAATAAATCTTCACTTATTGATTGCATTAAAAGGCTTCATTTTGTCTTTGTGTAGGTGGAAGTAATAATACCAGTGCAAAACTGTATCCATTTGTTTCATTTTTTAATCCAGAAAATGCAGAGTCTTCAGAAATTGAGTATAGTATACTTTCTCTCTTCATTCTAGGAGGAGGTTTGACATGAATTAATATAGCACAGCTAATTAATAGATTAGAGAATGCAATTCCTCTTGATAATTGCGTAGCGTTTGGCACCAACTTGACACCAGTAATTGTAGGCTTGAAGATTTGTGTTGCAGCCATCTTAAAAAAGAAAATTCACATTTGCAAATTATGAGCTGCACTTGTCACCTTTTAAATTTTGCAGCTGAAAAAGAGGCAGCTTCTTTGTCCCTTTTTCAGCTGCAAAATTTAAAAGGTGACAAGTGCTGCTCCTAATAAGTGTGATTATAAGCGATCTATATCGCTCTTTACGTAACTGTGATTGTCGATATTCACTATTATCTTGAAAAGAGTTCTAAAAGGAAGAAAAAACTGAAATAATTCCAACAGCTGCATAATACTGAAATAAGAAAAATTTTGAAACATGTATGTACATGCTGGTTATCTTGAGAGAAATGTTTATCTAAAATCCTCGACCAATGGAATCCACTACTTAACATTTTTTTAAGAAGAAATAAATGCTTTTAGAGTTAATATAAAAGGTTCGATTGAAAGTTTTTAAATATCTACTTCTATAAACGTGGATTAAGTTATAAAATGAAGGACTGATATGCAGTGGAGTTTAATTGGGAAAATGAAAGATGCTGATGGAATTTTAAATTACAGTGAATTGTCTAAAATAACGTTTGCCATCCTGACCTTTCCCCATAGTAATGCACAGTGCAAGAAGATTTTCAGTGTTGTTACTAAACAAGGACTAAACATAGATACAGTATTATTAATGACACATTATAGAAACTTTTATTAGTAAAAGTAGGCCAGTTCCAAAGATTTATTTTTTAATGAAAGCAAAATTCACCACTGTTCTTAACATTTGTACGAAACTGATTAGAGTATTATTTTTCTATAAAAACATACAAATAATAAATATGTTTTTTACATATAAGTATTTTTGTACCTCTTGCATATAACAATTAATAACTGAACTTTCAGTTATTCATTAGTTACTATTTTAATTCATTATTAAAAAGTATAATTTCTTTGTATACATTTTTATCATATAAAAAATCTTTTTGTCATTGAGAAAATTGGCCCAATTTCTTGAAAAAATTTCCTTATATTTTAGTATTGTAGGTTGGCAAGTGTCTCACAAAAGTGTGTAAAAATTGAATGATAAATCACAGAGACACAATAAAAAAGGGGGAATAATAAAAGAATAACTGAGTAATATGTTGAATTGAGTTTTAATTTTCCGATTTTGCTGTTATGAAAGAGCAGAAAAATAAAGACAACTTCATTACCAGTATACATTATCCAATGTCCAGTAAGAATGCAGTCATTTTTCTGAGGTACATGTGAGTGCAAAGTAAAACTTATAAAACATATTGATAAGGATAAATTTCACTCCCTAAAAAAGACATGTCAATGCTATAAACATTTTCTAACTTTACATTATATCAACAAGCCCATGCTTGAAACCTACTGTGGTGCTGGTCCTATCAATTGTTAAAGTATCATTTACCTGCGAGACTTTTTTTTTATCGTGTTTAATGCGAGGTGTGAACTATATAAGTATTCAATGACTTTTTTATTGACAGAATTCCTTTGATAAGGGCAATCATTTTGCATGATTCGGTAAGTTGTAAATAATTTTGAATCATGGAAATAATCTAATGATGGAAAGATTTATTATGTAATGTAATATTTATGTTTAGTACTTTTAAGAACTAATCATTTAGAAATTACGCACTTATAATTAAGCTTTTTTTACATTGAGACATTGCTGCAATATAAGTATCACAGTTTGGTGATAACATAGTTAAGTGAAGTACTTTTATTTATAACCTAACTTTTAATTGTGCTTTTGTGAATATTTTCAGTACAAACAGATGGTTTGAAAGGCAAAACATGGGGACCAAGTACAGTGCATCAAAAAGAACGTTGCCATTCTAGACAGATGCTATTAATTGATGGCAATAAAAGATGGTCAAAAAGTGCACCAAATCTTGAAAAACCACCAATTCCTCTTTCTGTGCATGGGATTCACAATGCTGTGGCATTAACAGACAATGGTAAGTACATTAAGCAGTTAATTTTTGAAGTGCTAACTTTAACTTAACCTGTTTTGCTTGACATTGTATTCACTCTGCATTCTACTGTCAATGTGGTCATATGTGATGTGCAAACTTTAATCGAAAAAACATGAAAAGTATAATAAAAAGTTATAATCTTTTGCAGTAGTTATAAAGCAAAACTTTTTGTTAAAATATTACATTCATTTCCTAAAATCTTTGACTGACAAAAAATCAATGCCACTTGTAGGAGATTCTTAGTCTCAAATCAGTACATAAGAAATGGCCTTAATATAGGGCTTTATTTAGCATAAATCTGAATACTAAGGAGGAACCAACATGGTGTTAAATCTGTTAATAAATGTGATGGAGCTCAAAATATATGCATATATTAGACTATTAAAGAAAGTGTTGAAAATTAGATCCTCCCCTCCTGAAAAAAAAAAAAAAAAAAAAAAAAAAAAAAAAAAAAAAAAAGATCATGTACAAGTATTTATTATACAAGTGAGGGAGTTTTTTTCATTTACCGAAGACTATACAGTTAAATTGCAAATGGTGATTTACAGCTATTTCTTTATTGATCACTGCACATAGGAAATCCCACAGAGATAGAAATAGAGAGGAATCCTTCAGTTTCAAAAATACTGTGGAATCCCTTGTACTAGAATATAAAAGGGTGTTCTCTCCTACAGGACTATAATGTAAATTGTAAGGAAATCTAATCAGAACTTTTGATGAGGTCATTAACTTCATAAAATCTTGCTACTAGATAATCATTTATTCAAACTACTGATTCAGTAAATGTGTACATACATCTCTTCTTTTACATACTAACGTTGAGGAAAGATGTTAGTGCATGTTTTCGAGCTGAGGGATAATGTCATGCTTTCTCTTAGAACACAGTTTCGAATTGAGATGTTGATTATTTGATAGAAGTTGGCTGCTTGAAAGTGCTCATGAAAAATTGTTGCTTTCAAGCAGAAGGATTTTGGATAATTTGTGTGTGCTCTAATGACTTCTCAACAGTAGGAAAAATTTATTGAAGAAATTATTTAGCAGCTGAAAGGTTTCAGAAACTTCTCATCAATATTTTCCAGATGAACAGCAGATTAAGTATCAGAATGAATTGTGGGTTAAAACCCCTTTATTGTCAATGCACAACCTTCGACCATGTCAGCAGAAGAATATGGAACTTTTATTTAAATTATCTGATTCATCCTTGCAAGAAAAATTTAAATTAATGCTGTTTCTGGAATTTTGGTGCAGTTTAAAAGACAAATATCCTCACTTGCCACAAAAGACCATGTTAGCACTTTTACAATTTGCAATGCATGTATGTGCGAAACAGGGTTCTCAGCTTGTGTATCGACAAAAATAAATACAGCAACAAACTTGATGCCGAGCAACAAAAGCAGTACTATGTATCTCATTAAAATTCAAAAGACATGTTTGAATGTGTTATTTTAATAATCTTTTGTGTAAATTTTTAACATACTTGTTGAAGAAAATAAATATTATTCAAAATAATTGTCATTTTTGTGGTAAATAAGCTGTTTACAGAATGTTGCATTAAAACCATACTAATGAAGCAAACCAGAGGTTCTACAATAAATAAGGACATTAAAAAGGGCTTCACTCTTCAAAAATATTAAAGAAATGCTGGTATACAGTATGACAACCTGTTCTAGTATCAACGAGCCATCACTTCCCAAAATGAAATGGAAAACAATTAATGCAAATGATTCTTAAGAAAAATATGCAGACTTTTTTATGCCAGTCTGAATATTGGACCGAAATCTGTAATAGCAGCTGCCTGAAAATACAAGACAGTACAGTATGGCAAAATGTACTGGTTGAAAAATGACACAAATTCACCACTTAATATACACCAAATTCTTGGTGGTTTGTAACATAGTCTCATAATCCATTACTGGTAACTAGGGTTATTTGAATATGGCATAAAATATAAGCATACAAGGACTACCTACATGAGCTGAGCGATGCCTTTTCAAGTACTTTTTAAGATAAATTGGCTCATACTTACATTACACATTTTACTGGTATTTAAAGAAGTAGGTGTTCTGTGGCAAACTCATTTTTCAAGCCAGTGCACATTTCTTTTACCATTTCAAACATCACTATTCTTCACCACTGGGATGTTTCTATGAAAACAGTACTGTGAGAATCAGAGCATTGGAATTTGTATGAAAGTTTATGGACTGTGTTGTTGCCAATACAGTTGAAAACCTGCAAGAGAAGCTATATTTGTCCCATTTCTAGTGAAAATTGATGTAATAATACAATACTGTGGGCAACAAGAATAACTTCCACATTATGAATTGTTCAGGAGAAAAAGTATTCTTGTCCATAATTTTAATCGAGGAAAGATTTTGCATACTAGAGAAAAACAGTTTTTGTCCAAGCTACTAGAGGGAAGAAGCATTTATGGCCAACTTGCTTTTATCAGGCTTATTCATGTTCGTTCTTATCTCTTGTAATGACATCTTGGCAGTTTTATCTTGTTTCATCCATCAGTTCTTCATTAGTACTTGTGAACATGGAAATTTAAAATTCTAGAACAGGCTCTAATTCAGTGGCTGAGTTTTCTGCCAAGAAGAGAAGGAAAACAAGGAGAATCCATAATGCCATGAAAGTTTTAAGAGCAACCACATGTGAGTTAGAACTTGACTGGAAGTAAAACCGTTTCATTATTTTTCTTTGATTTATGATACGAAAAACAACAAGTTCTCCTTTTAATGAACTTAGAAATTACACCTAAAACCATTTTCTTGATGGTCTTATAATGAATGCATTTGCCTCTGATGCACTGATGTTTTCATTTAGGAAATGAGACAGGCAATGTAATAATGCACAAGTTTATATAAACCTTTGCTTCATTCTATGTGATTACAAAAAACAGGAACCAAAAATAAGAGAAGTTTTGGCAATTGATAGAAAGACTGCAGAGGAAAACATAGGAACCAAAAACATGCAATTCTTAAGGAAACAATTTCTAAAATAATATAGTTTACACCTACTGGAATAATCAAACATTGCAAAATTACATAACATCTACAAAACGAACAATCCAGTGTTATATGATAAACTCAGAGACATTTCTAAGTTCAACGTCGGATTCAGCTACCTAGGTTAGGACACGTGTAGTCTTTGTGATACATTAAAAGCAGAGATTGATGTGTTCATAGACTCCAACCACTGCGGATTCTCTGTAGTTTCTACGGAAATTCGTGAAAAGCTACGAAGTATGGAAAAAAGTACTGATTTTACAGATTAGGAGAACCAGTACACAAAACGGAACAAACTAATTCATGCGATGATTGGCTGAATGCTAATGTCATCATATATCACGTGTTGACTGCATTGCTGGTTTGGAAGACTAGCCAATCGTAGATCAGTAACTCCAACCATTAATGACTTGTCAATAGTCCTCCCTCAACTTCTGTCTATGTCTCCCAGGTTCGTTGCTGCTGCTTGTTTGGCCTGTCTTTGGCTTCATTATTTAGATTATAGCGACGGCTTGGTGTGTGTTTTGTTGTGAGCTGTTATTCAGGTGAGAATTTTTTGTTAATAATGCTACCTCGAATGAAGAAGCCAAAATTATCAAAGCAGAAATTTAAAGATTCATATTCTTCAGAATTTCCATACATTAAAGCATCCGAAATTTCTGTGAATCACCCACATTGCAGTGTATGCTACAAAGACTTCTCAGTTGCACATGGTGGAAAAGATGACTGTAAACGGCATGCTTTTTCTCAAAAGCATAAAGAACTGGCACTGTAAAATCTAAAGAATTAATGAATTTTTTAATAAAAGATAATGAAACTGATGCTATAAAAGCGGAATGTTATATTGTTCGATTTTTAATTGAACATGATCTACCGATTTCCGTTTCGGATCATTCCAAAGAGCTTTTCAAAGCAATGGTTCCGGATTCTGCCATAGCAAAAAAATTTAGCTGCGGTCATACCAAAACTGCTGCTATTGTGAAAATGCTTGTAGAAAGTACTGTTGCGAATATTTTAAACCAGTGTGCAGTATATCATTTTCTCTAAGTACTGATAGAAGTAATGATAACAAACTGTACCCATTGATTATAACATACTATAGTAAAGAAAAGGGAGTGATAATTACATCATTGATTTCTATTTTCAAATGCAAGAATAATACTGGAGAAGGTATTTTTAATTTTATAAATGAAAACTTTAAAAGCAAAGGTTTAGAATGGAAAAATTGCTTATCATTTTCTTCAGATAATGCTAGTAATATGATTGGAAAGTTTAAATATGTAGCAGCATTTATCAAAATGCATCAACCAAGTATAATCATCCAAGGTTGTCCATGCCACCTCTTGCATAAAGCTGCAAAAAAGGCTACCGAGAAATTAATTGGCTCAGAAATCAAAATGTTGTTAATAGATATATATTTTTATTTCGAGAAAAGTTGGAATGGAAGCATAGCTTCAAAGTTGCTCAACAAATTTTGGGACAGAATGCAAAATCTCATAAAATTTTGAAATATTGCAGTACGAGATTGTTGTCTCTTTTAGAATCTATAAGAAGGATTTTGAAACAGTGAGATGCTGTGATTAATTTTTTTGGAGATCAACCAGGTAACAGTGAGAATGAAGGAAAGAGATTACAAAACATTAAAAAAATGTTACAGTCACCTACCACCAAATTGTTCTTGTTATTTCTGAAAAATACTTTGCCTTTGTTTGTAACAGTAAATATTAATTTGCAACAACAAGCTCCTTATATACATAAATTGAGAAGAGAACTTGTTGAACTTTTAATGAATTTATTTGTTAGATTCGTAAAACCATCAATAATTTCTAAAGAAAATGAAGATGTTACTCTAACATCTATTCCATTTCAGAAGTATAGTAAAAAAAAAAATGAAAATGTAGTGATTGGTTCAGAAGCAAGATTATATTTTAAAAAATGCCAAGTTGAATGAAAGTGAAGTGAAATCATTTTTCAATTCTGTGGGAGCCTTTTTTTCTCCCCCCCCCAATAAATAATAGATAAATTTCCACTAAGTGATCCATTTCTAAAAGATGCTGAAGTTGCTGACATCAACTTTTCATCTGTTCATTTTCATTTTCATATGTTCTTTACTTGATGAATACTTCCCCATCCATTATTGATAAAAAATATCTTAATCAAGTGGAAATTGAATTTTCTATGTATCAAGTAGATGATCCCCATTTTGAGGTAAAAACAGCATGACTAACAACTTTTGTGCATGTACAAAAATAGCCAAAGTTCTGCTTGAATTGCAAAAAGAGTGAATTTCCCCATATCTTCAGATTTATTAACAGGAAGACTAGTTTGTGAAGTTATAAATATTAATCAGAGGACAAAGTTTCTTGATTCCATGCTCTAGTGCTGTATATTTTGATTGATGTTTTCTTCTCTTGAAAATTATCTCTGCAAGAAAAAAAGGGAAGTAATTTATTCTTAATAGAATTCTATACTCATGTCATTATATTTTGTTTTTTAGTATTTATAATTAATATATATTTGCAGTTTTAAAATAATTCTTTCATTATTTTATTATAGCTCTTGAAAATGAATCATCTAGTAATTCTAGATCACACAGTCTCCATAATGGAAATGGTGAAATTTCAGGAGTAACAAAACGGTCTTCATTGCCTCGAAGATTTGTAGGTTCCATACTTGGAAATATGAGTGCCATTCTAGCATCAGTTGCAGCAGGTTTTGATATAAGGACTGCTAAATATTCCACTTTGCATCCACGTTTGCCATCAACATGGTCAGATGATGTTGAGGATGATGAAAAGTGGTGGCCAAAAGAGACAGGTAAGAATTTATTTTTGTGTTTATACCTTCAGAATTAATAATATTGTAAAGTACCTTTTGTATACATCTGTAAATACATATAACTCATTTTTATATAAAAGAAGATTAGTAATACTTAATTGAAAGGATAGTTGTTCCCTGAACAAAAAATATATTAAAATCAGTTTGTAGAGTTTTGAAATTTGGCAGCACATTAAAGTTGTATGTTTTTGCAAAACTGGCAGCATTTTCAGGTATTTTGTTTTAACTTGTTTTTTAAATGAGGCAATTTAGACTATTTATATCAACTTCTGTTATTTTAAAATATGAAATTTTGCTGTATTCCTATAATTCCTGTAGTAATGTATCTTTGTTTAATTTACTATTAAAAATGAATTTTTTTTAGAATATGCATTGGAAGATACTTGATCCTATTGTTCTAGGGATACATGACTCTAGGAAATTAGTATCTCTATGAACAAACTCTATATAATAATATTTATATAGAGTTTGTTCATAGGGATACAATTCATAATCAGAAGAAATACCTTCTGATACCTTTGGTGAATGTAAGGGAATTGCTGTGACTGCATGTGGTGATTTGTCATCCCAAATTCGGCAGTTCTGGGTATTCACAGTTCCATTCAGGTAAAAGTGAGCCTCGTCTCCTCATAAGATTTTCCACGGCCAAGCAGCATCCACCTCCATTCTGGCAAGAAAGGATAGAGCAAAAGTCAATTGCTTATCATGGTCGGGATACAGTAACTCCTGTACACGGCTGATCTTGTACGGATAGAAGTTGATAATCTTTCGTAAGATTTTCCATACCGTACTGTAAGGTTTATCTATATTCCGAGCTACTCCATGAGCGCTAGAGGTGGCAGCAATATTGTCTGGTCCTCTGTCGACAATCGCCGTGGCAGCTGCTTCGATTGTATCCTGTATGACAGGTTTTCGTCCTCTGCCTGACTGAACCTTCAGAGAACCTGTTTTCTCAAACATCGCAACCATTGCTTTTAGCCCATTAACTGACACAGGACCGTTACCTTTACGCTTTTTGTTGTTGTTGTTGTGCGTTCTAAAAGCATGAAGAGCGGCTGACGCGTTGCACTTGTTGAGGTAAAAGAATTTGACCAGTAACGCACGCTCGACTAAAGAAGACATTCCACATAAACTTTCAATCCGATTGATTCGAAACATAACACATTGTCTTTTAAAACCCAAGCAGCTGGCACTGTGCCAATGGATGTAACGTGAAATTTGAATAAAGAACTTCTTCTTCTGCTCAGCGTACGTGATATTGCAGATCACGAGACTTTATTATTGTTTATGTAGATTTTACGCTTTTTTAAAAGTTTTGCCATATTGCATTTGAACTAAATCAGAAAATGTGTATAATAAGTGGTAATTTTATTCCGTATTAATTTGCATTTATTAACACTCTATTTTCTATTACACAGTGCCAAATATTCCCCTAGCGGTGACTTTAGGAACTAATTTGTTTTTTCGCGGAATCCTTCGTCCCCCGTCTTGTTTAATCTTCCTATAAAATGTGGCGTCATTCTCGCAAATAGATCACGCTACAGAACACTGTGAGCATGGTCAGTTAAATTATTGCCACCCGGTATATGATCTCATCTTTAGAAAACTGAAATTTCCTGTTCATTAAATCATATAAGTATGCTTTCAATTAAAAATACTGTAATCTATGAGAAGAAGGCTTAGAGTAATTCTGTTAAAAAGAGTTCTTATAAATATTCATTTGCAGCACGAAAAAAGAAAAATTATACAAAGGAAACTATTCTTAATCTTCCCTAACAGATTTGTTATATTTAATATGCAGATTATCACTAATAATTTGGTTGAGGAGGAGGGGAAAAAATTTAATCTATAAGTGAAAAATGCATTTTTATATATATGCAAATTGCATTATTCAGTTTTGTTTTAAATTTCATATACTGTAATTTCAGGGCCACCAATCCTTGGTTCAGATTATGAGTTCTCTTCAACATCTGGTTATCCACATAACACTTACCATGGCCAAACCCGTCATTATCGACCTAGTCTCAATCTAGATGGTGCTTCTTATACAAAATACTGTGATTTACAGTGGAACAACACAGGTGTTTCTCAGTTGCCAACTTCCCGAAAACTATCAAATACAAGCTGTGAAAGTGATAATTTGAGCTCAAATGTAGATTACCATTTACCAGAGTGCCTTCATGTACATGAAAAGAACTTCCAGTTCTTCCAAGATTCTAGACCTAGTGAAGAGAAGCCATATCATGAATGGTCTTGTCTTCAAGGTACATATGCATATGATAATCCTGGTTCACAAATTTCATCCACCAATGACTTAGCAAGCATTCAGACACGTTTACCACAACAGGGAAAATATAGTCATCGGCGTACTCCGTCTAATGTGTCAAATGCTTCTAGTGCTTCTTCTAATATTAATCCTACTTTTCACAGTGATGAAGCTGATCCCATTGATTCTGAAATAATAACAACAACTCATTTACTTAATTATTCTAATAATACTCCTGCTTTTCATCGTAGAAAAAGCCAAGATAGACCTCCGGATAGACCATCTACTTTGGACATTCAAGGGCACAGTGGACGATTGCCTCCTCTGCCTAAGAAAAGTGCCTTTGGGCAAACTTCACCTAAGCAGTGGACAGCATTTTCAAATACAAGCTCACCTTCAAGAACAACTCCAACTGATGGCTTGGGAACACCCAGTGATGAAAGCTCTGGCAGTACATGTACTTCAAGGGTGCGTTTTTCTATTGATGAAAATGGTGGATATGTAAATCGTGGTGCTAGAGCAGAAGAAGAAAAGACTTTATTAGATCTTCCTGCAGAAGGACAGTCACAAGATGGCACTGTTCCTCTGTCTGTCACATTGTACCGTAGCTTAAAGCAACGTCAAATTACGCCTCGCAATTGGGAGCGTAGTTACTTGGCATAAGTCAAGTTATTTAATGTTTTGGAATTTGTGAATGTTCATTTATAATGCCAAAATATGCTCATATCCATTACATTCCTGTTACTGATTGTATAACAGTTTTAAGATGTGGTAATATAGTAATAATGTTTTACTTGAGATACTTAAGTGAATGCTGCAGAATATTTCTTATATTTTTATAACTCAAATATTTTCTATTTTAATTTCCGGTACATTCCTTCCTGTAAATTCCAAGCATTTTGAAACCACACTTAATATCATATAGGGTTTGCTGCAGTATTTATAAATATAGTTTCATTATTTCCGAATTTCAGATTTTTAGTGCCTTTTTTAATATGTGCAATGAATTTTGCAGATCTGATGGAACAAAATATTATTAAAATTTTAATTTTGTTGTATTGTTTTTATTAGTATAGCTTTAGATCTGAAGATTCTTAGCATATCGAGGACCAAATACCAAGTTTTAAAATTCTTTATGTAATAAAATAATTTATTAATTTAGAATTTTTAAATATGGTACACATGTGATAAGAGAGGTCATTTGCTGTAGTTAGCACATTATGTAATCTGTGTTTTATATGAAAATTATTATATCAGATAAATCTAAACAAAAATATTATTATATCATATTCTTGAATTTAAATCAAAACATTTGATGGAAACTTAGTATATTGTAAAAATAATTTAAAGCTTTGCTGAGACTATATAAATTATTGCTCAGAGTTACTTTAGAATATTTAACACTAATTGTTACATATGTAGATTGTTTTGTGTTGTTATTTTATATTTATAGCTTAAGATGTTTCGGGCAGTAAAATTATATTGTGTCACAAAAAGCTTTAAATAATGTTGGATAATTCAATGCTCATTTATTTATTACTCTGTTAGTATATATATATATGGAATTTTATATTTTTAAATTTCTTAATGCAAAATTTTATTTCAGTTGATTTATCAGGTATGAAATTATAATTTTAAATATTATTATAACTTTTCCTCTTGTGAGAAGTAATGCATATGAATATTTTTTGAATTCATATGGGATTTAAAAATTTTTATGAAATTTAAAGTAAAATTATGTATAATAAATGAACTTTTAAAGCTCGTAAGTTACATAAATAAAATAGTAATTTTTTGAACATCTAATATATAAAAGCTTTTGCTTTGAAAATATATCAAATGGAAAAATATAAATTGATTATAGTGTACAAAATCCAGTTGATTCTAATAAGCACAAACAGGAAATTTCTGCTGAAAAAAATGTGGAATTGTACTTAAATTTTTTTTAATGGCTGTACATTGTTGCATGTAATTGTGTGATAAAAATTACCAATATTTTTCAGAATAATTTTTGAGATTTTTTACCATATTAGTTTGTTTTTAGGTATTGTGCAAAAAATTAATATAGATGTTTATATAATTCGATCAGTCTGGAGTATTAAAGAAATCACTTCTCAAAAGTGAAAATGGATTTTTGAAATAAATGTTCACATATTTAATTAGCATGTGAAATTAAAATTTTATCGCAATCTTACCTTTTTTAGAAATTTACAGTAAATGTGCCTTGAAATTTTAGCTGCTTTGTAAAAAGAAATATTTTGTATATATTTAACTTTACACTTATAATAATGTATGAGTAAATTAATAAATGTAACATGTTATGTTTTATAATACGATCTTTATATAGATGTCTGTGATTTCAAACAAAAAATTCATATACAAACAAGAATTAAATATAAAATAATTTTAAATATTGTTTAGTTCTTAGTAAAATAAATTTTTCCACCAGTTTTTGTAAGAAGATGGATAGATTTATTATCTCTTTTGATACTGATTTGCACATATCATAAGTCAGAGCTGCAATAGTAGCTGAGGTCATGGCTTCCATTTCAGCACCTGTTCTGTCAACTGCTTTCACACTAGATTTAATTATTACTTCATGCATACTTGCATTTAAACTCATACTCAAATTTATTACATCAATGATAACAATATGGCACAATGGTATAAGTTCACTAGTTTTCTTAGCTGCCATTATACCTGCAATAATTGCAACAGATAAAACGTCATCTTTTCTAATTTCATTTTGCTGTAATAATTCAAATGCTTTTGGACCAAGGTATACTGTAGACTCAGCTTCAGCAGTTCTAATGGATTGCCGATTTTGAGCTGACATTAACTTTTCCATCATTATTTGTATGTGTTAATATCAAATAAGAGGATGTGCAAAACTGTTTCTCAAAATTAACATGACTGTGACTTAGCAGTTTGGTTTGCTATATGGAAGACACCTGATATGTAAAATACTTTGGCATACTTGCACAATAGTCTTTATTCCTGAAAAATACATTTTGTATTACATTTTAACATTTTATAACTGTCTTGGCACTCTTCTGTTATCGGGACCGGATGCAGAAATGCATGTGTTTATGTATATTCATGTGTATACATATATATATACAATCATATATGAACACATACATACGTTTCTGAATCCGGTCCTGATAACAGAAGAGTACCATTATATTAAATATTATATTAACTAATGAAGTTCTTATAAAAGTAAATATTATTTACTGTTATGTTATAAAGAGAAATTAGTTTAATATGTGTGTAAAAAAGAAATGAGAAATATTATGATAGCTTTTAACAAGGTTGAAATTTTATCCGCGTATAATGTTAAAATATGCCCTCAGACTTAATTTACGTAAAAGACATTCGCATAAATTAAAAAACTGTATGCAAATTTTGAAAATATTGATGCACAAAAATGAGCAGTCCTGATTTTAAACAAATTCTAAGAAACTGAGTTTTCTGATAAAGAAATAAATCATTTTACTTTAAGGAGAATAATGATATGTATTGGTGCTATCTGAAAAATGAGTAATTTTACAAATTCATTAATTTTTATGAGCAAAATTTTGGTTTAGTCTTTATACATATAATTGATTAAACAGTTTATTCCTTCTGAATTCATTTCAGTGGCTATACACTGAAGTGACAAAAGTCATGGGATACTTCCTAATATTTTGTCGGTCCTCCTTTTGCCCGGCAAAGTGCAGCAACTCGACGTGGCATGGACTCAACAAGCCATTGGAAGTCCCTGCAGGATTATTGAGCCATACTACCTCCATAGACGTCCATAATTGTGAAAGTGTTGATGGTGCAGAGTTTTGGACACGAACTGACCTCTCTATGATGTCCCATAAATGTTCGATGGTATTCATGTCAGGCGATCTAGGTGGCCAGATCATTCGCTGGAATTGTCCAGAATGTTCTTCTAACCAATCGTGAACAATTGTGGCCCGGTGACATGGCGCATTGTCATCCATAAAAATCCCATCGTTGTTTGAGTACGTGAAGTCCCATGAATGGGTGTAAGTGATCTCCAAGTAGCTGAAGATATCCATTTCCAGTCAATGATCGGTTCAGTTGCACCAGAGGACCGAGTCCATGCCATGTAAAAACAGCCCAGACCAGCCACCACCAGCTTGAACAGTGCCTTGTTGACAACTTGGGTCCATGGCTTTGTGGGGTCTGCGCCACACTCGAACCCTACCATCAGCTCTGACCAACTGAAATCGTGACTCATCTGACCAAGCCACAGTTTTCCATTCGTTTAGGGACCAACCGATGTGCTCATGAGCCCACGAGAGTCGCTGCAGGCGATGTCGTGCTGTCAATAAAGGCACTCGAGTCGGTCTTCTGCTGGCATAGCCCAAGGAAGACAAATTTCGCCACACTGTCCTATCGGACACGTTCCTCACGTCTTACATTGATTTCTGCGGTTATTTGACGCAGTGTTGCTTGTCTGTGAACATTGACAACTCTACGCAGACGTCGCTGGTCTCGGTTGTTAAGTGCAGGTGGTCGACCACTGCTCTGTCCATGGTGGGATGTTATGCCTGAAATTAAGTACTCTCGGCACACTCTTGACACTGTGGATCTCGGAATGTTGAATTCCCTAACGATATCCGAAATGGAATGATCAATGATTAATTCTCGTTGTGCGGCCACAATCACGTCAAAGCCTCTTTTCATGAATAACTTGAACACAAATGAAAGCCCTGCCAAAGCTTTTCGCATTTATACATTTTCTACGCGATACTACTGCCATCTGTATATTTGCATATTGCTATCCAATGACTTTTGTCACTTCAATGTAATGCTTATATGTAAAATTAACTGTGCATGACATTAAAAAATATGAATGCAATTCAAGAAGTAAGTTAATTTTGAAAAATACAAAAGCATTTTCAAAAAGTAAATTATAACCCTTTCTGAAACAAAATTCTACAAGTAGGTGTAAAGTGTACAGTAATAATGCACTGGAAATGTTACTTGTCAACATATTCACCATGCTTGTCCAAACATCTGTTTGAATGATACACAAAGCATTGACGCCAGCATAGAAAAAAATCAGTATCAGTTCCTGGAGCCCCACTATGACAACTTGTTCAATGTCTATGTCAATTTTCTATTGCTTACTGTTCTTCAAAGATCCAAAAAGATGAAAAATCGCTGGATGCCAGATCTTAATAGTAAGAAGAATGATCTATTACTTTCCAGCATCATAACAAATTATATGTAATTATGGCTACATGTGAACAAGTGTTGTCATGTAGCAACATCATGCGTTATGACAGAAATCGTGATCATTTTCTACAAATTGCTTTATGCAAATATTCCAGGATGTCACAATAACTGCTAACATTCATTGCAGCTTTCCTGGTAAGGACTCGGTGCTTTAATAAGACTGTTACCATAACTTTCTTTTCAGATTGAACTATTCCAAATTCCTTGGAAGGGGTAATGATGATGTATCCATGATGGGAATGCTTCCATCAGCTCAGATGTTATACAGTGTGGGCACATTCATTCAGTGTAATAATATGGTGCAGAAACAAAATACCTTCCTCATTAAACCACATCACATGCATGAGCAGCAGTCTCGGGAGGAAAATATCTTCTAGTACTGCAGTTGTTCATGAACAATACTGTGAATTATCGACCACAGATATACTAATTTCCTTAATAATATTGCAAAATCAAATGCAACAATTCTCTTGAAACAAAATTTCAATAAGATAAGTATTGTCATTTGTGTGGATATGCTTGGCTAATTGGATTATTTGCTCATCTTTCCTGCCAGTATAGTATTTAACTCTGTGTACGAAAATCAAACTTTTTAATGTAGCATTAGCACTATACATTTAAAAAAGTTGATAATGCATTTCTGCTGCTGAAATCTGCTTTAGATGCAGAAACCTTATCACACTTTGCACACATTCAATGATGTTTATATTAATACAATTACCTTGTAACTGATTTTTGCGATGGTGGTACAACACCTGTGCCATGAAGGCTTTTGAACACTATATTTATTTGCTTTCCCTATATTTATTTGCATTAAAGTATGAAAGGAAGGAAGAGAAGCTACTGGTGCCATCTAAAAATTGCAAATGGGATCATTAACTGGAATTGAAAGATTTTTATTGTTAAAGATTAGATACTTCTAGAAAATCTAATTTGCCAAAAGGGAATGTTTTAATAATTTTGGCTGCTGAAAAATAGAAAATGTTATTTTCTGACAAATAGTATTGGGCAACAAGAGTTTTATGTCTTTCTTTTTTTCCTAACATATGCCTCATGTTTCTTCGTGTGAAATTTTAAGGCTAGTTTCACCAATGTAAATTATAGCACATTGGCAAGGAATCCTATACAATAGGGTCGAGCAACCTTTTTAATCAATGGGCCAATTTAAATTTTAAAATTTTTTGGTGGGCCGCACATAAAGTTGCACTTATTAATAATTTACAAAACTTTATAATAAACATTAGAATAAAAAACAGAAAATTTTAAAAAAGTAAAGATTTCATATACAAATTTTAATGCAAAATAAAAACAAACAAGAAAAGAACAGAAAAGCAAATTTACTTGAAATTTTTAATGAGAAACTTGGCACTGTTTTTTCGATACAAGCTGATCAACATCAGCCGGAATTGACGAGGTAGCTACACGTACGCAGCTTTCTAATCGTGCATCACTCAGTCTTGATCGGTGGTCATTTTTGATTAATTTCATGGTTCTACAAAAAAATTTGTAGGAAAGCTTAATTTTGAATAAAAAAAACTCGTAATATTACCTTTGTTACCGCTGCAATGTTTTTGTTGTTTGCAATGTTCAAAAAGCAAGAATCTACTTTTGCATTACAACATCTTTATTTCTTCTCTCTAGCGCCCCACTTCTACTTTTTCAGAACGTTCGTTTTCCATCAATAGGTGTCACTACCTGAAAATGGCTTGGCAGCACGAGTGCAGCTACGTAGCCTACACCTTTTTGACAATAATATTGCACTCACGCCTTTCAAGAAACACGAGAATTGCTAAAATTGCTAGTTAACAGCTTACTAGTCTGACTGACTGTGTGACAGAAGCAAACACAAACAAGCACAAACGCAGCGCGTTCATATTGGATGTTTGAACAAGTCGCCGACAAGTAAGTAACAAGGCACAAAAAATTGTTTCGGTTTAGTATGTACTACCATTTTATTATAATTATTTTTATAACAATATATTGATGGGAGAAAGTCGATAAAATAAATTCAATTTTAGAAATACTTGGCGGGACGCATAAAAATGTTCGATGGGCCCCGTGTTGCTCACCTCTGCTATATCCCAAGCGTCCATATCCAGAATGGGATTCTTAAGTACGGAACTGACAGAAAAGAAAATGACCTGAAAGGTGAATTTCTATAAAATACATACAATTTTATAAATGACACTGAGAAACAGCAATTTCATTGTCTTAGATCTGTCGCTTCTTTTTGACTACTTTGGGACTCTGAATCAAAAAATAATTCAGTTTTTTTCTATTGCGTTAACTTTTTAAGATGCAGGATAACCAAATATACTGTTCACAAAGAATAGTTTCACACAAAGGCTATATATAGTTACTACAGGTTAAACTTTGTTCATACAAAGAGTAAAGTTATTTTACCAGATGGTAAAAGTGTTTGCTTATGCCTTTCGCTTGATGCTCCAACAATAGTTGGCCATCATATGTTCATCCCATTTACTTTGGAACCATGCCTCCATGACCTTCAAATCTTGATGGAATCGCCGATTGCACCAACATTTTCCGGGAAGTTATCAAGATGGCTATGTAAAAAAAATGTAATTTGATGCTCATGTTGCAAACAAGCATTTTGAAGCTCTCCAGAAAGTTGCTAGATAATTTTGCTGTAATTCTGTGCTTGTGTACTTCCAAGAAAGTCTTTAACAATGTTTATGAATACCAACCGAGCATTCTTTTGAAGTTATGTTACTTTTCTGGTGAAATGTTCATTTCTAAGGAGCTGCCAAATCTGTGGATCATCAAACACATTGGCCTTTATCTTTTCAAATGACAGGCTAGGAAATGTCGAAATGTGATACTTGAAACAGTCTTCTTCAATTGGCAAAGCTTTAAAAAATTGCTTTTTGAGATGCAGTTTTATATGCAGAGGTAGAAATATAATGTTCTTTCTGTTGACAGGTTGCAGATGTAGAATATTTGGATCACCAGATTTCAGGTCAGATTTTGGGAGTCAATTAAACTGTCCCCCAATGCTTCTCACAAGCTCTGCTGTCTCACGTACACAAAAAAAGAGATAGACTTGGTACATCCACAATGGACAAAGAGGAAGCAGGCCATTTTAAGGTCAACAAAGATGATCCATTGGTGCATGTAATATTGCAAAAAATCAGTGACTCTTTTTATGTCTTCATATTCGTCACACAAATAAAATGTCCATTGTAGAGGAGGATATACTTCAAGCTCCACTTTGAGCTATCCATGAACAATTGCCATTGAGTTGTGTTACAGGCTGAAATTCTCAACTCTTATATTAAACCATGGACGTTAGGGCTATATACAAATTCATAGAAACTCAATTTCTCTTGATCGAAAGTAGGATATATTGGCTCCTTTTTCAAGGAAGTTTTTCTTGTGCAGTCTTGATGCTAACAGCTCTGAAGCCTTTTTAGCTAGTGCCAAATCATTCAGCTTATGCTGGTCAAATCCCTTACAAATGGAATCATCTTCAAATTCAAAATTTTCATCACTGGGGTCAATTCTATATTCACCAGAATCAGATTCCCATGTTTCCAAAGAGGATAATTCTTTGTAAACTGCCACTGGCAGTATAACTGCTGGTAAACAACAATACATTACAACAACGATAACTGATGGTAAACAAAGATTTTACATTTTTTTTCCCCTTGTATCCTGACGTTTTCACTATGTAAAAGTAACAATCATTTGAATAATCTTTGGGCTCTCCCCAAATCATAGGTATACCAAATGGAAATTTAGAATGTGTTCCCTGCATCCATATATCCATATACTCTCAACGTACTACTTGCACACGTTGTGGGAGGGCCATGATTAATTTTGATCACAAATTTTCACTTTACCATATGAAAATAAACTTGACTGACAAATATACTGATGTTTTTCCTTTGACTGGGAATGGTAAAACTGCAACATATGTAACAAAACGAATCAGGGCTGTTTATACACTTAGACACGAATTAGCAGAGGCAGACATGTGGAAATGTTTCAATTTATATATAAATAAAAACTAAATGCTGCTAAACCTGTATACTCACAAGAACTTGGACTCCATATCGGCATGTGCTTCACTATATCAGAGCGGCATACAATGTCTCACTACAGAATTTCAGAACTAGTGCACCTGTTACTTGTCTCCAATGGCATCATTCACCCGGTTCTAATCAGAGGGTTTATGTCAGCCAATAGGACAGCAGTAGTACTTTATATGGTCCACACTTGATGTCGCAGAACAGGTTACATTGGAAAGAAAGGAATAAGAATAGAATTCTTTTAATGTCCT
This sequence comes from Stegodyphus mimosarum, assembly GCA_000611955.2. Classification (NCBI taxonomy): domain Eukaryota; kingdom Metazoa; phylum Arthropoda; class Arachnida; order Araneae; family Eresidae; genus Stegodyphus; species Stegodyphus mimosarum. Next base: position 521,478 of record KK114401.1, read on the forward strand.
AAAATGAGAGAGTTCTTATTGATATGTTCAGATGAGAATGTTTTAACGACTTGGTCAACAATGCTAGGTGAAGCCTCTGTCAATAGTAACTGCTTTTAAGTAATTTAGTTCTTGATCAAGAGTCGATTTGGAGGAGCAAACTTGAAGTGTTCAGAAAACGAAGGAATAAAATGAAGCTAACTTTTATTTAATCAAAGTACCTGATCTGAAGTGTGATGAAACGCAAATAAGCTAAGGTTTACAGTTTGGTTTATTTGATTATGGCAAAGCACTCAAGAGCTTATCTGCCTAGTACGATTTATAGTAAACAGTAGACTGAAGTTGAATATGTTGTGTGTCCAAGATACTGAGGAACAGAAGACAATTGTATCTCTCAAGTCCAAAAGTGAACTGAATAGCAGTATCAATGGAATTCATTATCAAAAGCACTTTATTTAATTCTTCTTTATTACTATCACACAGGGTAAAGGTACTGTCAACACAGGGAAGTTTAAAATTTCAAATAATTTTGCTTCATGATAATGCATATAGCTATCAGCAAAGATAGGACTAAGACAGCTTCCCAAGCCTAATCCCTCAGTTTGACAGTAATACTCATTCTGAAAAATAAAATGTTTAACAGAGAGATGAGTAAAGGAAATTAACTCATCAATTTTGATACAGGAGAAATGAAATTCCTGAAATCTTGTTTCTAGGTATTTAAATGCATCTGCCACTGGAACATTGGCTGATAATGATTTTACATCAAAAGAAAAACTATGATGAAATTTTCAGGAAAAGTACTTTTGTTATAAACTCTGTTTTTATAAAATTTTTATAAACATACGTGTTATTAACTAACGAAGCTGAAAATCTAGAAACTAAATATTTAGCTAATGGGTATGAGGCAGTGACTAAATTTCATCAAATGCGATGGAACAGAATACCACTTTTATGAATTTTGGGTACAGCATATAATCTGAGACAATTTGCAACAAATGCAATAAATGGTTTTTTTATGTGGATCAAAAGGATTTGTGAAAATTTAAATACAGCAGTTTTTTTTTTTTTTTAAGAGGTCCGAAGGTGAAGGGTCCTCAGAGATCAAATTAAATGGGCCTTCATTTAAGCATTTAGCTACACCATCAGTGTAAGTGTTTTGGTCCATGGTAACTATATGGCCATCCTGGTTAGCCTTTGGAATGACAATATATAGGTTAGAGTTAATTTCGTGTAATGTAGCTTCTTCTCTCGCATTTAGATTAGGGTTACAAGGATACTGTAAAATTTCACATTATGGGTAATAAGATGCTTAATCATTTCTTTCTGAATATTTGAAACTTTACTGAACTTGAAAGCTTTTTCCATAGGAGCTAAAATCTTTGAAATCGAAGGTTTTGAGGTTTGTGAGAAGTTAAAATCATATTTCTGAATTATGTTTTGATCCTCTTATAAATTAATATTAGAAATATTAGCTACTGAACTGGTGTTTACAATGCAAAGATTTTTTTGAAATACTTTGTAGAGATCTGTCTATCTTTTGTGTGAAATCTGGAGAATAGTGACTGTACAGAAGAAGGATGAGAACTACCCTTTATTACACTTTCTAAATTATTTACAATGCGTCAACTTGACACTAAAATACTATGCCTCTGCTTGGGCGGAAACTGAAACAATAGAATCAAAACTCAAAAATATATTATTTTTATTATAGAAGATATTAGCAAGTTGCAGAATTAAACTATAGGGCTCAGACAATCCTGTATGCTACAATGTGTAGATGAGTTCAGTGGCAGCAAATTAACAGCTGTTACGCCACATTTAACTAGCAAAAACTGCTAAGCCGAAGTTACGATACAAATACGCAGAGTTTTCCTAGACTCTCTAACTTTCCCTTCTAGAACTCGATATTTATACTTTTTCTTCCGCTGGTAGAATTTGCATTCCTCACGCATACTACCAAATTTAAATATTCCAGCACTGACAATTTAGGGTAATGAAGGCTTATAGGAAAGGAACTTAAAATTAAATTTAACTGGTTATTTAAAATAAATATAAACCCCTACAACTTAAATTGCAAAACTGTGAAAGGAGGTTTTGGAATTTAGACACAAGAGTCTTTTCATGACATTTAATTGCATTCTCAGTTTCAGACCAGAACTCTTGTTGAATGGCACTGAATTTTAGGCATGAATTAGCAAGTTCCAGATGAAGCTTATACAGCTCAAATTCAAGTTTCGATAACTGTCGACGTGTGTCCCTTATGCTGGACTGAAGCAAGCCTGTTTTTAATTTAGGAGATTTTTTTTTAAATGATTAAAAGGTTTTTGATTTCGTTTAAAATTATGGATTAACTTTTATGCTCAAAGAAAAATTTAAGGTAATTTAGAAATTTCTACTGTTCCAGGCATAATTTTGTGAAAGATTAATGGTTGAAGACATGGTAAAAAGATGAAGAACTGCAATCAGAATTAACTAATAGTAAAGCATAAAACAAAAACACACACAAAAAAAAACTGACACTAAAAATGAAAAAATAAAAAATTGTGAACAATCAGCGCTAAATCAAATATGCAAAAATGAAAAACATTATAATGCAAAAAGGGGTAACTATAAATCAGACTTAAAGAAATGGAAAAAACTTACTGACACGCATATGGCGAAATTTTAATCCTAGAGGGTGGACGAATGAAAGAAGAAAGTAAAACATTGACACAAAATGGCGAGCACACCTCCTGGAAGATGGTAGCCAAAAAAAAGTTTGTTTGGAGTAATCAAATTTGAGTTAAAATAACAGGCTGAATAACGATTATTGAAGAAGCAGCAAGATTCAGCACAATATTCATCAGGTCTTGTTTCAAATTACATGCATTTGACATTCATAAAAAATTTTCAGTCTAGTTAACAACACCAATTCCAATCCATCTTTACACTCAGCTTTAATGGAAATTATTTCAGAGCTGTTTTTTTAATTAGAAGCTTACCTTTCTTCCTTTCATTATTATCACCTCAGTATTGACCTTTCTTTCCTCATTTGCACTTCTGCAGCTGAAGAAGCAGGTCCTATATTTAAACCTTCAAAACCTGCCCTACATTTAAATTACTATTGACGAAGCTTTCTGTAAAGCTCAATAAAGAGGGCACTCAAATCGCGAATACCCCAGATTAGGGAGATTACGTTTCCGGTCTTGCTGTGTTTGTTTACGTTGATGTGAATGTTTTTTAGAAGTGTTTAATTTTTTTCTTTTATTCTGATAAATACAGAAGTATACGTAAATGGAAATCGAGTCAGTGTTGTGTGGCTGTGGGCTGTAGCATGAGAGCTAAAACTAATTTACTATCTAAAATAAAAATGTTCTAGTTCCCTAGAAATCCATCACATGGGAAGCTGTGGTTCGTAGATAAAACTGGACTGTGAATAATTCACCTAATGTCTGCAGTAATCACTTTATT
>KK114402.1:0-18014 GCA_000611955.2 Stegodyphus mimosarum
ACATTCTCATATTGCATCTTGCTTTTGCATTCTGCTATTTATCCTGCTATCCTGCTATATACTCAGTTTTAAAAATGGAAGCATTTGAAAACGATGTTGCTGGAGATCTTCTCATCAGCCTGGTTCCTGAGCATGTAAGTTTTTATTTTTTGTAAACTATTTTATTTTTGTGAAAATGAATTTAGGGTGGATCACCCTTTTTGTGTGAGGGAAAATTTTTAAAATGAAATATTTTGATAGATATGTTTCATATGCATTATACGGTGAATGTTTACGATCGAGCTATATTTATAGTAGTTGAATTTTTAGGATCTGTTAGGAAAGTTTAAACTTAGAACATCAGTTCTTTATATTAAAGCGAGAATCTAAAAATTTCGGTAAAAGAACTTAATTAACGCTAAACTTAATAGTTCCAATTTATAGTTTACATGTTTATTGAAGAGTTAATTATCAAAAGATTAAACTGTAATAGACACTCGATTATTTTATTATTGAGATTGAGTTATATTTTCGGAGGATTGTTATTATTATAGTTTTATAGACAGTTTCTAAAATTGTTTCCTATGTGTTTAAAAAGAATTGGTACGGTATCAGAAAATGTTAACGAAAAAATCGCGATAAGCCTTCTCCGTTTAGCTTAAGAATTCACAGTTGACCTTTGTATAGTCAGTTAAAAGCTATGAGGCGAGTTTGGAAAGCGTAACTTACCCCCCTCTTTGTTTCTTTCTCAGGTGTGTCCCACTTGTGGTAAAGGGTTTACCCTAAAGCATAATTTGACTCGTCACCTTAAAACTCATTCAGGGGAGAAGTCCTTCCATTGTGATATGTGTGAGATGTCATTCAGTCGCAGTAGTGATTTGAATCGCCATAAGAAGACCCACGAAAGTGGTTCTTTCGGGTGCGCTTCCTGTTCAATGAAGTTTACGCGTGCTGATAATTTGAGACGCCACGAATTATCACATTTAAAATCCTTTACCTGTCAAGAGTGCTCACAACCATTTAATAGAAAGAGTGATTTGTTACATCACGTTCGAGTCGAGCACAGTGTGACACGAACCCAAAAAAAGCGTCTTAGTACGGATCCTTTTGTCAGCGCTTCAAAGCGGGTCAAAACAACCCGTGTTCGAGACATTTTCTCGACCGAGACTGTCTTCCCCAGTGTAGAACATAGCCAAGATTTAGCTATATTTTTTGTTTACCTGAGGCCCATTTTGACTGAAAAATTGCAGCAAAATTTAACTGTCCATCGCAGCTTAAAGTGGTATGGCGTCATCAATGTTTTGATGAATCGTGATAATGGGGAGGGTGAGAAAGAATACGCTAGCCCCTACTTTCGAAGCAAATGTGCCCGCCTACTCAATATGCATGATGTGGAGCCTCAAGTCGAAGAGGCGTTTGACAAAATTAAAAATAATTTCGAAGAATTTTTGAAAAATGGATCAGGGTGGGTCTTGGAAAAAATTAAAAAATTGGAATTAAATGTGGCTCACTATGAAGCCACATTTAATTCCAATTTTTTAGAGCAGCAGTTATATCCCTCTGCCTAAGAAATTGGCCGATAAAAAGGCCATACTTAATATTCAAAATTACGAGGACGATAAATGTTTTGTGTGGTGTTTGATCGCCCACAAAATGAATATTTCTTGGCAAAATCATCGTCACCGCCTTTCTCATTACAAGCCTCATGAATCGACCATCCAATTGGGAAACGTCACCTGCCCTGTTCCTGTGCATAAAATTGCATCCATAGAAAAGTTAAATAAGTTACGAATTAACGTTTTCGGCTATGAAGACGAAGAAGTGTTCCCCCTGCACGTATCTAAACATACGAATGAGGACTGTGTTAATTTACTCCTGATCAGTGAAGAAGATAGGCAACATTACTGCCTAATTCGAAATATGTCGCGTCTTCTAGGAAATGTCAATAAACATAATGGATGTCATCATATCTGCTATCGCTGCCTGCACCGCTTTCAGAAGGAAGAGACGTTGAAGGAGCACCTGAAATATTGCTCTGAACATTCTATTCAGCATGTGAAAATGCTGGAAGAAGGAGAAAATATACTTTCCTTCACAAACATTCAGTTTCAACATCGCGTGCCCTTTATTGTGTATGCAGACTTTGAATCTCTGATTGTGCCGATGGACAGTGCGCAGCAGTGTGAAAATATTTCCTTTACTAACAAAATTGCGCAACATCAGCCATGTGGGTATGCCTATGTACTGATTGGACCTAACAGTACGGTTATGAAACCCGTAACAGTGTACAGAGGCGACAATGCGGCCGAACATTTTGTGCAATCTCTCATTCAGGTGAAAAAAGAGCTGGTCGGGCAGCTGACGCACGTCGCTCCCATGATTTTCACTGAAAAAGACGAGCAAAACTTTCTCTCAGCCACTCAATGTTATATTTGCAAAAACGCGTTGGGGAAAGATAGAGTGAGAGATCCCTGTCACATTACAGGGCAATACCGAGGGGCTCTGCACTCAGTTTGCAATTTACAATACAAACTGAAAAAGTGCATCCCTGTGATTTTTCATACTTTAAAAAATTACGATGCCCATCACATCCTTCAAGGACTGAAAACGGTGAAAGATCACGAAGTAAAAGTAATCGCAACGAGTATGGAAAAATATATTTCCTTCTCGTTAGCCAATAGGGAGGATAAAGTAAGTCTACAGTTTGTAGACAGTTTCCAATTTTTGAATACCTCCTTGGAAAAACTTGTAAATAATATGAAGGAGGAAAATTTTCCTATTTTAACAAAACATTTTGGAAAGGAGGAATGTGAACTGTTATGCCGCAAGGACCTGTACCCTTATGAGTACATGTCATCCTTCAAAAAATTTGAAGAAACATGCTTACCACCGAAAGAAGCATTTTACAGCGTTCTCGGGGAGGAACATATTTCTGATGAGGATTACTCTCATGCAATAAAGGTATGGGAGACTTTTAAACTCCATACTTTAGGAGACTATCATGATTTGTATGTCAAGTCCGATGTTATGCTTTTAGCAGACGTATTTGAAAATTTTCGAAATTTGTGCATGAAAAATTATGAGTTGGACTGTGCTCACGTTATGACGTCACCGAGGCTAGCGTGGCAGGCATGTTTAAAAATGAATGGCATTGAATTAGAGCTTCTGACAGATCTGGATATGCACCTGTTCATCGAAAGAGGTATTCGTGGAGGTATTTCCATGATATCTCACCGATGGGCAGAAGCAAATAATAAATACCTACCCCATTATGATCCAAGCAAGCCATCTAGTTACATTATATATCTGGATGCAAATAATTTATATGGATGGGCCATGTCTCAACCCTTGCCTTACGGAGGATTTCAGTGGGTCTCACCCTCTGCCATTGATATCGAAGCCATTTTGTCATCACCTGAAGATGGAGCTGTCGGCTATATTTTAGAAGTGGATCTGGAATATCCTCAGGAACTGCATGACCTGCACAATGAGTATCCACTAGCGCCTGAAAAATGTTGCATCACCACTGAAGAATTATCCCCCTATTCACTCTCTTTATTACAGAAGGAAGGGCGAACAAATCCAGGAAATATTCAAAAATTAGTGCCTAATTTGAAAAAGAAGCAAAATTATGTGCTTCATTATAGAAATTTGAAATATTATTTGGAAAAAGGTTTAAAATTAACCAAGGTGCACAAAATCTTAAAATTTTTACAGAAACCCTGGCTGTCTCCATATATTCAGTTTAATACTGAAGAAAGAAAAAAGGTGAATACTACATTTGAAAAAAATTTCTTCAAATTGATGAATAATTCGGTGTATGGCAAAACAATGGAAAATGTTCGAAATAGGGTGGATATTCAAATTGTGAATAATGTAAGAAAGGCACAAAGACTCGTCGCGGCTCCATCTTTCAAGGAATTTAGAATCTTTGATGATGACTTAGTAGGCATTCAACGAGTGAAAAATGTCATTACATTGAATCGCCCTATTTATGTGGGATTTGCTATTCTGGAACTGAGCAAGTTGCACATGTATGAATTTCACTATGACCATATGAAGCGGAACTATGGATCTAGAGCTCAACTCCTTTTCACTGATACAGATTCATTGACTTATTCTGTGCAAACAGAGGACATTTATAAGGATATGAGTCTGCATTTAGATTTATATGATACGTCTGAGTATTTAAAAGAACACCCCCTCTAAAGTGAGAAGAACAAGAAACGAATTGGCTGCTTGAAAGACGAATTGAATGGAGCACCTGTCTAGGAGTTCGTCGGACTAAAAGCTAAAATGTATTCTTTGCTGACTCCCTGTGGAGAGAAGAAAACGGCGAAAGGGGTGAGCAGAACGGTGTTAAGGAAACATATCCGTCATCTCATCTACAAAGACTGTCTGTTTAATGAGACACGATCACAAGATATGCAGCGTAGAATTGCTAGTGAGAGTCATAGACTATTCACCGTTGAAGTGAACAAGGTGTCTTTATCGCCTTATGATGATAAGCGTTATCTGATAGATAGCGTCAACAGCTATGCATATGGGCATTATGCCATTTAAAATTTTATTTAATCTTTTTTTCTTATTTCTTTTAATTTTCTTCTTTGTAAATTGAGATTATTTAGCATAGATCACGTAAAGTTTAATGATATTTAGCATATTTAACTTGTATATATTAAATTGAACATATTTTGATGATTTTGCTTAATTTTTACTTTTGCATTTAATGTTATTTTGTATATTTAATGTATGTATCTAATTATTTTTCTTAATTTAACGCATTCATTTACTTTGTATATAATTATTTTTCTTAATTTTTACTTTTGCATTTAATGTTATTTTGTATATTTAATTTGTATATAATTATTTTTCTTAATTTAACGTGTTTATTCATTTAGTTTTTTTACATTGAATGGAGTTCTGTGTATACAATCTTTTTTAATTTAATGTTTAATGATATAGTAAATTACATTTAGTTTATAATTTTTTTTCTTAATTTCTTTCATTTTAAGTTTGTATGTAATTATTTTTTTCATATACTTAACACTATAGATATTTTAGTATAGTGTTACTTTTCGGCCTCTTGAAAAACTTATGGAAAGCTTACATAAAGCTATGCATAAGGTTTTCTGTTCTAAATTTTCGGGATTGTCGAGGTGCAATTAACTGCACCGGGTGGTGGTGGGGACAATCCTAAAAAAATATAATTTATTCATTTTCTTACTCATAAGTGACTAGAGATCATGGGGTAGTGCTCTAAAGCAACCAATCATAGTACTACCCTGTGAACTCCTTTTGTTTCAGGTTCGAATCCCGGTTTTAAACACTAAATCAAACTGCGTCTCCTGACTTGCACCGCCTCAATCCGCCTCCCAACTTGCACCGTGTCAATCCGCCTCCTTATCAATTAGTTTACTCATCCACAATCCGCCTCTGGCCTTGCACCGCCTCCCGACTTGCACCGCCTCACCTGCTTCCGGGCTCATCCGCAATCCGCCTCCTGGCGGTGAACTCTCCGTTTCACACTACTCCTCGATATTCCTCCACTATCCAGCCAAATCTTAATCTCATCTCACAACTTCTTCGAAAAAATGAAAAGTAGTCCTTATGATACAATCCAGAAAATCATTGACTATGACCCCACAATCAACCATAAGGTTAAAAGACCCAAAACAATCCACCACAATTCAAAGTGGTAGTTTTATTCTGTACATAGATGTATATAGTATCATTTCAATCAGAAAAATAACGTATATTACCCAAGATTATCTATATTTTTATTTGAATTATGTATATAGTTTTGCAATTTATATCGCAATAAGATTGATTATTTTACGAACAATTTCTGCAACGATCACATGATCGCTCTGCTCCAATCAATTGCTCTCACTTCCCAAGAAAACGATTGGCTGTCGTCACCCACGTGACATGAACTGTTCACAATCGGACTTAATTTTTAAACGGGTCTACTTAACCTCTTACTAGAAATGTAAATATAAAAATTTCCTTTTACTGTTCATCTAAGATTGCAAATAACCTCCGATTATTACGGATTATACTTCAACTAACTTAAAAGCATTATCTCAATACGAAGGAGACTTTACTATACTAAGCGATCACATGACCGCCAAGAACTAATAGCATTCCTCCATTCTCGGAACTTCCCATTGGACATCGCCACTCACGTGACTCCAACCAAATACCTGCATTGCTTTCTCACTCAGATTCAGTTAGAGAGCGACCAGCGAAAGAGAACGACGCTCGTCAAGAGAGCTGAACAATTACAAAAATGCCATCCATTTGCTTTACTTAAATTGCCATTTAAAATACTGCTTTCCATCAAAGGTTGCATGCTACCTGACTAGCATAAATCATTTTAACGCACTGCCAACAGCTTATCTGAGACATTGAATTGCTTACCAAGCTATGGCTATTACTAACTGCCATGCTTTATCGTTCACGCCTTCGGGTGAAGGTACTTTTTAGTGCCGTTTTCATTATGCCTACGGCAAAAAGACCAATAGAATATGCCAGTAGCTCTGCTGAAAGAAATTACTCGACAACTGAGAGAGAAGCTTTGGCTGTTGCCTGGGCGGGCTTTGAACAAATTTCGAGGATATATTGAGGGTGCAGATATTACAGTAGCATCTGACCACCAACCATTAAAGTGGTTAATCACTTTATCGTCACCCACTGCAGGCTAGCCAGATGGGCACTTCAGATCCAAAGTTTCAATTTGAAAATGGATTATTTTCTAGGCAAATGTAACGTTGTAGCTGACATGCTTTCGCGACCTGAGTGCCACGTCAAAGAACCTAGTGAATTACAAACTATTGTTATTGATGTCCCATCAAGAACAGCTGCTGCCCTTAGAACGGAACAGTTAAAAAGATCTTGAACTAAAGAAGATCATAGATTGTTTTGAAGATATCAACAAAAGTGCTGATTTTGCAAATTGCACGGAACGAAGGTACGTCTTAAATCAAGGAGTAGTCTACCGCTACTCTCCACACTCTGAAGTGGAAGAGGCTTAACTAGTCGTCCCATCCCATGAAAGAGAACAAATTTTAAAATTACATCATATGCACCCACAGCTGCACGTTATGGAGCTGATGGAACCTTTTCTCGAATATCATCCAGATATTATTGGACAGGTATGAGAAAATATATTACCGATTATGTAAAAAATTGTGTAGAACGTATCAGATACAAGGCAACGAACCAGAAACCTGCTGGTCTGTTACAGACACTTGTACCTGCTCAACGTTTTGAAACCATAGCTGTTGATCTTTTGGGGCCCTTACCTAAAACCAGTGACGGCATGAAGTGGATCTTCATTGTTGAAGACTGTATAACAAAATGGGTAGAGTTATTCCCATTAAAGGAAGCTGCTGCTAAAGAATGTGCCTTAACACTACTCAATGAAGTCTTCTTAAGGTACGGATTACCACGACGTCTAATAAGTGACAATGGTACTCAGTTTGTTAGTGCAATCATGCAACAGTTGTTGTTGAAACATTTTCGTTTTCCCTTCCGATGGAATGAAATTTTGTTTACCGTTTATCTTGTCTGTCGCCGATGAGGTCACATGACCGGCGGCAGACAGGAATGATGGGAATTTTCCCTTTTCAGTTGGACTTGTGTTTGCTTCTTGAAAAACGTTCATCAAACGCGTACAATGCATAATCTGGAATATATAAGCATGAATAAATCATTCGTTAAAAATAAACGTCTAAATCTTTTCAAAATAAATTAAGTGTATACATTTTTGGTGCCGAAACCCTGTTTTCGAGAGGGAGTCAAAAAATATGTACATGAAAATAATATCTGGGAATTTTCAACATTTTAAGTTCTTTTATTTCGGAGAGTCATCTTTTCCACTCATTTTCGAGTTCTCCAGAAAATACATCATCCCAAGTCACCCCTTTAAGCCATAGCTGTTGCAATAAACATTTAATTCGAATTACAAAGGGTGCGATAAATCCACATTTATCAAAAATTTTGGCTGCTATTTTTAATACATTACGTTTGGTACAGTCTGTGTTCATGGAAGACAGTAAGGGTTTTAATTCTAGTCCTAAGACATCTTCATCATTGTTCCATATTAAACCTAGTACCTTTAAGGATGTACATGGAGTGTCATTATTGAGAGAGATCAACTTTTCCTCAAGCCATTTCTGCTTAAGCTCTAGGGAATTGGTTTCGAATTTTCTAAGATTAAGACCTCCTTCAGCAAGAATTTTAACAGCTCCATTTGATAAATTAAGAGCTTCTTCAACAGTTGTTGCTCCAGAAAATAAGTCGTCTACATAAAGATTTAAATTAAGCATTTCAAAAGTCTTAAATTTAGAATTTTTGTGCTTATCAATGTGATGTTTTATTGTACAGGCAAGTATGAAAGGACTGCAAGTTACACCAAAGGTTGCTCTTGTCATTTTGTATGAAATTATATTTTCTTTTCGATCGAGGTTTTTAAAATAAAGGAATCTCAGATAGTCTCTGTCTTCTTCTGCGATTGATATTTGAATGCCTTTTCGATATCTGCCGAAAAGGCGATCCTATTTTCACGGAATTTCAAAATAATATCCAAAACATTTGGATTTAGATTTGGCCCTGGGTGAAGACAGTCATTAAGAGAATGAGCATCATTTGATTTTGAAGAAGCATCGTAAACGATGCGTACCTTTGTTGTTGTTTTGTCGTCTCTAATTACAGGATGGTGAGGCATGTAATAAGAATTACGTGTCGAGCTGTTTTCAAGGCATACCTCTACAATCCCTAAATGTTCTTGTTCCCTGAGAATATTGTTGTATTCTTCAAATAACATTTCATTACACTTAAATTTATTTTCTAGACCAGTGAATCTTCTTTTTGCCACTTTAAGATTGTTTCTTAATAAATCGCGAGATTTGTTCCATAGTAATTTTGCCTCATAACGGCCATTTTTAAATTTCAAATTATTTTGGAAGTCATATATAATTTCTAAATCAGTAGAATTCTTTTCGTTATTCTCAACAATACCCATGTTTTCCAAGTCCCAAAATTTCTTCAATTCATTATTTTCACCTTCAACTGATACAGTACAGCAATTTATTTTTCTGTTTTTTGATTCTACCTGCCCCCGAATAGTATGTCCGAAAATAGTTTCTGCAATATATAAATGTTTTCCAATTTTCCCCACAATTGCTAGTTGAATTTGCCATAAAAAGTCTGATCCTAGTAAAATAGTTATTTCCCGTTCTTGCCCTGTATCAGCAGGATGAAATCCTCTCATTTTCAAGCGTTCAATCAAATCTTTGTCTGGAATTCTGACAGTAGCTCCAGTTATTTTTTCAACTACCAAGACTTCAATATTTATGGAATTGCTTGATTGCAAAACATTTTGTAATTCAAGAGAAACTACGTCAAATGATGATTCTTGTCGTTTTCGTCCACCAAACGAATATACTAATAAGTTCTCTTTTCTAATGGGTTTCAAATTCAATTTTCTTACTAAATTTCTTTTTATAAAACATTTTTCTGAACCACTATCACACAAAACCCTTGCATGAATTCTGTTTTCCCCACTAGAAACACATACAACACAAGTTTGGAGTAATGTAGAAATAGTTTTATTTTTCTGTTCAGAAACGCAAGATACCAAGGTTGTGGATTCATCTGTGTTAATATTCTCAGGATTTTCATGTTTTTCTGATTTATTACAGAACAGCTCATTGTGAAATTTATTACTACATTTCGAACATGGTGTTAATTTACTGTTACAGTTAGAAGACAGGTGTGATTTTAAGAAACACTTATAACAGCGTCCTCCCTTTTTAATTTAAAACGTTTCTCTTGGTCTGTATACCTTTTGCAACTCAAACTTGTATGATCAGGAGAGTCACAAAATACACAAAATATTTTTATAGAAGTGTTCAAGGCAGCAGCCGTAGGAACACTTTTCTTAGAAGAAAAGTTCTGATTATATTTTTGTTTGGAATTAAAATTAGTGCAAGTGTTATGTATTTTATTACCAGAAGAATTATTTACTAATAATATGGCCTCACGGGCACGTAAATCGTCTCTAATGAATTCCAATAAGTCATTGATCTCATACTCAATTCCTGTATTCTTTTTCTTATAGAATTCTAGAACCATGTTTTCTGGTAACAGCTTTAACAGTATGGGCAAAAGTAGATGCCCGTATGAACCAGTTGTTACACCCATTGACTTAAGATTTCTGATATGTATTTCACATTTATCATACAAATTTCTAAGCCCCCTTATATTATTTGATGATTTTACTGGCTCTAAGTTTAAAATTTTATTTATACGACAATTTATAATTATATCACGCCTACCATATCTTTCGTTTAACAATTTTAGGCATTCATCATAATTTTCATCAGTGAGATCAAACCCCGATACGACATTATATGCCGCACCTGTCAAAAGAGATTTCAGGTATTGAAATTTACTTAACTTTGACAAAGAATCATTGTTATCCACAGCATTCTTGAAACAGTTAATAAATTCTAAATAAGTGCTGGGATCACCAGAGAACTTTTCAATGTTTAATTTCGGCAACTTAACTGCCGCAACAGGTTTACTTTCGATTACAGGAATTACAGGTGCATTTTGAATTACATTAACTTCAGTATCTGCTTTACATTTTCTTAGCCTATTCTTAATTTTGGATTTCATACACAAAATTTTATGAGAGTATTCTTCAACAGATTTTATTTCTTCTTCATATTCAGATTTATCTTCAATCAATTTATCTATCTCTTTATCAATTTCATTTAAAGAATTTTCGTTTTCTGACAAAATATCCTGACACTCTAACAAGGAATCTGTTACAGTTTGTTCGATCGCTACTACTAGCAAATCTCCTGCTTTATTTATTTATTTCGTGATTGAAGATCTGATAGTAGCTCTTTTCGACTTTAATTTATCTATATTTTCCATATTTCAAGTAGCAGATTATAGCCTTATAAAATTCAACAAATAATTGTAATAAACATTAAAGCACAATATTTCAGTCAGTAGAATAGTCTCTTTAAAAACGAAATAAACATTTAAGAGCAAAATTCATATTCTACATATTTCCTTCGATTAAGATCAATTATTTATTTTCCTTTTCAAGCATAAAGTATTATTCTTTCAAGTAATATTTCGTTAAACCAACTTAAATATTCAATATTTTTATTTAAATCAATCCTTTTTTCATGATTCAATATTTTAAGAATAAAAAGAAAATGGCTTACCTGATATTTTCAGGTATCCATTATTCCAGCTCAGGAAGAATTAAGAATTATACTTTCGTTTTCATCATATCTAAAGCCCATCCCGGGTTTCGGCACCAAAAAATGTGTACATGAAAATAATATCTGGGAATTTTCAACAGTTGCGTTTTGTACTAAACATCAATCAAAGTCTAATTCCAGTTTACCATCCGCAGGCAAATCTTGTTGAACGTAAAAACAGAGATTTGAAACCTCGTTTGGCACTCATGGTTGGTAACAACCATACATTGTGGACTGAACAATTACCTGCTATTAGATTTGCAATTGAACACTGCAAAATGTGAAAGTACTGGATGCACTGCAGCTTATCTCAACTTTGCCAGAGAATTAAGAACTGTAGACGACGTTACTACTGACCTGCGAGCTGTTATTCACAATGACAATTTTGTTCCAGAATTTACTCCTTACTTAAAACATTTTGAAAGGAATATGTCACAAATTAAGGAAAATATCGAGAAAAGTCAAGATCGTCGAAAAGCATATGCAGACAAATTACGTAAACCAAGCCCTAAGTATAAACCTAATGATTTGGTTTGGGTAAAAGTTCACCCATTAAGTAAAGCAAACCAAAGCAAAATTGCGAAGTTCATGCCAAGGAAAGATGTTCATGCCCAGAAATCACCTTCATCATTCGTCATAGCTAGTTGCGACAAACCTAATGAACCTATAGGTGTATATCATGCATCAGCTCTTAACCTTTTCAAAATGTCACACAGAACCAATCTCCTGTAATGCCTTTAAGGAGACGTGGTAGACCTCCAAAACAAACTTCTAACGATAATGAAAATCCTGGGAAAGACGCAAAATTATCCAGAATTACACCACCTCGCCGCGACGGTCGTAGGAGGTGTAGGGGGAGGATGTAAGCGGTATATTTACTAATACCTTCTCTTTTGACGCACTAGAGGGCGCTACATTTTTAGCTAGCTAGCGCCACTCACATGAACCTCTAGGAGCACGGTAATAATGAAGTAGTCGGTAGCGATCAGTCATGTTTTGTTTAGTATAATTTTGTTTCTTTTGTTATGTCCGTGTGTTATTATGTTTTGTGAACGTGGAGCTTAAAATCTAATTAAATATATCTGCTCTCAAGAATGGTTATTTTCATTTTCTGCAATGTTTATCAAGAGTCTCGTCACAACACAACGGGCATAATTTTCTTTAGCATGGTGAGTTGGCCACTTCCCGTCTCATAGGGGGAACTTTGCTTTTTGCTTTAACAGTTTAATTAATTAAGAGCATAATATTTCTTTTTGCATTGAAAAGAAAAATCGAAGTAGTATAGACGTTTTTTCCTGCTCGTTACACCAAGAAAATATTCAAAATTTTTGTTGACGGCTTGTCAAACACATATTTCGATTATTCTTATTTATGCATGTTCAAAAACATTCTTTTACATGGGAATGAACAGATATCAGATCGTATTTTCTGGCCTATTTGCAGACAAACAGATGATATATCGAGAATTTAAAAAAATTTTTGGCTATTAGTAGCTTAATAATTTATTTTCTTCTTCTAAGGAAATTGTCTTAACATCAAGCTTGAAGTTTTACACAATTTTAGATCTGATTCAATGCTCCTCAGAACTTAGTGCACCTCATTTAGGCGGGGCTTAAAAATAAAAGTAGGTGCACCTAAATTTTGATCTTGCACATTCTTTGAGACGTAAATTTAGTATTTTTTTTTTCGGAAAACGCGAGGTAAGTTCTTAATAAGTCTTTGCTTATTCTAAATGAATATCGTATAACAAATTATTTTTCTCACTACAAACTTTCCATGTGATATCTAGTGTGGGAGGCGTGGTCAACAACACAAAAAAAAAAATCACAGAAAGGCCAGTCTTGTTCCAAGACTTCCGTGTGTTTGATATGTGAGTTCATCTTTAGTCTTGAAAAATACAGTTTTTTTTTTTAACTAATCGAAGATATAATTTGGCTCCATTTTATAAATCCTCCACTTTTATCCTCTTTCAGTAACGACAGCCGATTTCACAACTAACTACTAGAGTGGGATTATTGCTTTATAGATCCCATGTTACAACAGGGTAATCATTATTTTGTTCGTTCGATAGAGGGCGCTGTAAGCGTATGTATCCAGAATTTTAGAAACACATCACCGTAAATTAACGAAATCAGAGAATTTTAAAGCCATCGTAAATTTTGGGCTCCTTTTTTTTTTTTTTTTTGAAAAAGTGTGATGTAACTCCAGTAATGCAGAACGCGTTGCACGACTACTTGGTTTTATTGGTTATTCAAGTACCATAGGTTTCTGAACAGAATCATCTCTTGAATGAAATGTATGTGACTCGCTTCGCAGGCACGGCTTTAGTCCTTTTTGGCGACCGATTTTCATAACTGAGAGAGGATAGAGTTAGTGTCTCTGCGGCGGATCTCGTAATTTTTAACTCGACGACGCCTTCTTCATTTCCACGAAAATCTTGGAATCGAATCTCTCATTTTGTAACTTTTTATTGACTTCACCTTTTGCTTAAGGTATTAAGTAGCAAGTTAATATCGAAAGAACTAAATTTTTATATTATAACGTTAATTTAGAGAGCAAAAAAAGGTTTTAAACTTTTTACCGAGAAAGTAGTCAAAACTTTTGTACACTAAATTTGCGCAAAGTAGCCCGGATTTCAACGTCTGGTTACACCTAATTCTATTTTTAAGTTCCGCCTACTAAAAGACATGTACTACAGTTGGACATAGCATTTGTTACAGACATATCTAAAACTGTTTTAAACTTCTGACTTGACGGTAAGCAAGCTTTTACTACTAGGTAGATAAATTCGTTATAAACAATAGAAATGAAATCAAATAACTAAATTTGAAATAGCTTGTGTTTTGCTTAATTACAATAACATTTCTATTTGTTTATAAAGAGGTATTGCTCTTTTTTTAGTATAATACTAACTGCAGTTTATTATAAAGAACTTGTATAGAAGAGTAAAATAAAAGGAGAATGTTTATATAAAGTCTGCATTTGCAGTACATTAAATATGTGCTACGAAATTTTTGATTAAGTGTATGGTATTCAATTTGAGAGCAGCAATTTTTTCTTCCGTTCATATTGCTTTCTTACCGGTAGTTTCCTCGTGAATTTTCTGAACAGTCGAACTGTTACCACAATAACAAAAGTTTTTGAATGCCTGTAAATATTTGCTTGACTGAGTTTTATATTCCGAAAATATCGGAACAAGTACATGAAAATAAACGTGTGGAGCGTTATGAAGAATTTAGCTATCAAGAATGTAAGAAATTCTTATGTTCTTCTAGAAATGTTTGGAACATATTTATGAAACTTTTAATATGGTTACACCATACCATTTCACAAAAAAAAAAAAAAAAGTTTTAAACTAAGAGTATTTATTGAGTATCAAAATTAAGATATGATAAACTTACAAAGGCAATAAAGATATCTAATTATCCCATTTCCTCTAATTTTTAAAATTTATAGATAGCATCATTCAGAAATTTTGTTTTAATTAGTTGAAATTTCGAATTTAAGAAAAATTAAAGTTGCACATCTTCGCAGTCTTAGAATTAAATACTTTTAATACATCGTTACAGTAAATATTTAAAATAAGGTGCTTCCTGAATTAATTATTGCGGTTTTAAGATTACGAGTACACCTTTCTCGAAGTATGCATTCACTTGCTAGGTAACATCGCTAACACGTAGCCTGTTACTGCATTTTCTCTTTTGTTAAATGACCGGGATCAGCGCGAACGCAGTCCCGACTACCAAAAATTACGCGCCCCAACCAACCACACTTTGTGGAAGTGGCAGCCGTCAGCAACCCGAAGTGCAATGGACAGCCTCCGACCAGGAGAGCCCCCTTCTTGATCAAGGCATCTCCGACGCCAAGTAAGTATGATATCTGTCGTTTCATCCATAGTAGCTACTACGTTTTTTTTATAGTATTAGTGGTTGTTATAAGTAAAACTAATAAATTTTTCCATATTTATGTTGAAATTAATTATTACTGTACTCTAATCGGCTCATTTTTTTTCTAAAATTGTTTACAGACTTTTTTTTTTCTTGAGGGACCTTCATTTGCAGATACATTTGCATTACTACTACACACGGAGTATAATGAAGGAGGTGAAACTCGTATTACCGCTTTTCCCAAAAACGGTCCACTTTTTGTCGCATAATTTATAGAGGGCGCTGCAATCACCAGTAGTTCGTCTTGTCGTAGTATTTTACATAGGTAGTAATACCGAAAATATTGCTTTGATATCAATTTCCATTATGAGTAAGTAGCATAGTGCAACCTGTTTCGTCCCTGGATGCAACAGGTCAGCAACAATTATATCATGCCTGATCACAGTCTGACGAGTTTATATAACTTTACAGAACGTCTGGATTGTTAGTAAATAAGAGGATATTTACTGTATGGTTTGAAAAAAAGTGATAAATTGGAAATTAGTTAAATATCGCACATAACTTATGTGCATCTGCATTTCGTGCATGAAAGCATGCAGTCGCGAGATTTTAAAGTTAAATCAATTTCTGAAATTATACAAGAATGGTAGAATATTTGCTTTTGATTTCATTTAAAAAAAGAAGATAAACTCAACCCCCCTTGTTTTCCGTTTGAAGTATGTTTTTATAATAAATGGAAATGAAGACTATGCTGCTTAAAGTTAACTTACATGGTTGAGTGAAAACATAACAGCAGAGAAGTGTAATGAAAAACTGGATTTTCCGTGAGATAAATTCAGCATATTAAATAAGTTATGAATATTATGGAATCATGCCACCTAATCACATAAATGAATGGCTATTAAAAATTAAGATTTAAATCTTGGTACAGTGCTGGGTGAGGTAATGATAAATTTGAATTTATCATTCAAATTTAAAATCCTTATGCATAGAATTGCATTTTGAAAATTTGAATTTGTAAAACTATTCAAGTGTTGCATGCTGCAATTAAATTTTAATGTGCCATTACAATTTTGATCATTAAAGTTTTAATTTTCATCAGAGTAACGTAAAAAAAATTACATGCAACAAGTACATTTTTATTTTGTACGTAACTGAATTCTGTAATTTTTACATACTTGTTGAAATATATTTTGCACGATACTGTGCTGCAAGAAAAATGGGGACATGCAATTGCTCACATTGCTTATCCATCAGAATATTTACAATGGCACTGTTCATCTGTCAACAGGTTATTCTAATATTCTGCATTTTGGAAGAAATTTATCATTACCTTTTGATACGTTTAATCCAAGACCATTCAGTTGGATATATCATATTATTTGTCTGAGCTTTTAACACAACTAAAACTAAGATATGAGCATACCTATGAGACGTTGGAATAAAGCAAATAAAACAGAGTACTCGTCAAACGAAAAATGCCAAATTAAGATCATTCATTGTTAATGATATAGTATATGTGAACTTAAGGTTACATTCAAGCATAGGTTTTCTGAAACTTTTTGTGATATTTCTTCTAATGCAAGTGATGTAAATTATGTTATTTGTGCACTTGACAATGATTTTTTGTTAGCCACTTAGTATTCACATCAGTTGCCTTCGTTTGGCTCCTAAAAGATTCTCGCACTCGTCAAGTTATACATCAATATAATCTTAGAAATAGACAGCACACTTAATTCTTTTTTTCTTTCACTCATCTTTATGTACTGTCATAAAACATTATTACAAGTTCCACAATATGTTTAATTAATATTGTTATGTCTCTTTCTCAATTGTGTGAGCAGATTATTAGAGTTTAAGACTTGATCACCAATATCAATACATTTCGATATCAATATTATTTCTAGATTCAAGGACATCATTCGGAGGGTGGATCTTGAGAGAGAAGGTTGCTTCTCGCCACCGAGTACGCTCCCGATTATCTGCGCTTGAACGATCACGACCAAAGCTGTAAGTAAGTAAAGCGTCGACACTTCAATGGGAGAAATTGCGCTTCGAAACGCTCGTAGCGGTGGCGATGTGGAAACACAATCAGTAAAACTACGCATGCTCCTTCTCTTTTCAGTCATTGGTTGTTTTGATTTGGTTGTTTGATTGATTCTACCGAAATCTTGTTAGCTTCTAACGTGCTTTGGTTTAGTTATTTATAACTTATTAATTTTACACTTTTTAATTACAAAAGGCTCTTTTCAGAACCAATTTTTTTTTCAATTTTCTCTAATGGCGTATCGATACTGCGGATTAAGGATTGCAAGAGTAAGATTTCGTCGAAATCTGATGGAATACATTTCTACACATTTCCCTGAGACGATGCGTACTTAAGGAAATAATAAAGAACAGTTTTAGGATATGTATTGTTGAAATTAAAGGTAAAAGAATCTGATAATTAAAAGAATTATTCCCCTATATTTTATAATAACGCAGGTACAAGTTTTAAATAATATTTTAAAAAATCTTTTTTTTTTAAATTCCCTTTCAGAAATATTCAGAGAAAGTTATGTACTGTTTAATGTATTTCACTATTAAAATAAAAAAAAGCGCTAATTTGAAAGGGACCGAATTGAGCATTAATTACAAATTGACTTAAATTTTTTCATTTAAAAGATGCCTCAGAAGCTAATAAAATCATGTCATATTTGAGCTAGTATTTTAGGTAGAAGCTCTGTAAGTGGAGAAGAAATAATGCATAATTTTAATGTTAATAACAATAAACTTTGCTTAAAAATGTGTTCTTTTCGTACACTTAGGACTCTGAAATACTGTACAAATAGAAAATATATACATTTATATATATAATTAC
>KK114403.1:3654-21267 GCA_000611955.2 Stegodyphus mimosarum
AAAAAAAAAAAAAAAAAAAAAATTTCATATTTCATTATATTGTACTGCCGTATATTTCAGGAAAAAATTTTATTTCTGTTTTTAAGATATCGAAGTGGCCACTGTATTTCAGGCACTTAATTCCCTTATAAATTTGATAATTCGTCGAATACTGCAGACATCAATATTAATCCGAATGCTCCAATTCCATAGTTAGCCTGCATTCATGACACTGATATATGATTACAGGTAATGAATAATCATTTATGATTGCATAGTAAAAACTATCTTTGGTTTTTGCTAAAAATAGAAAAAAATTTCATATTTATCAAAATTACGGAACAGCGGTACTGACGGTAATTTTAATAGAACGGTAAGGTCCCGTTCTATCAGTCATCTACTCCTAGTAGACGCCTCCTTGTGAAGACGCCAATGAAGAAGCATGATTGGTTATGAGTTTTTGAGGGAATAGCAGAAAAGATAAGGAAAAGGAAAAAATACTATTTTTTCTTCTAGGAAGCACCGATCTAATGTATCTTCTTGTTAGGTAACTCCATGTGATGCAATTGAGAACGTTGAAAACCGGTTCTCTTTTACATCCATCGAAACTATCTGTGCTAGCAGCATAATGTGACATCGTGTCGTTGGGTTTGTCTGTTCTTGTTTCAGATGGGCATGATTTTGTGAAATACAGTTGAGCAATTCTTTTTTTGATGACTCTTCCAACGGTTAGTGAGATTTTAGTTCTCTTTGCGCGAAAGAATTGTTAATTTATTTAAATGTTTTTCTCAATGTTTAAACAATTATTTGCGGGATATATCGTTCCATTTTAGTAATCCAATACTTATATTGAACCCAAATTCTCATTTGAATAGCGTATTTCACCGTTTTTAGAAAAGAATCGTTTTAAGAAAAGTAAATGTTTCTCAAATAATGCTTATAGAATTTTTTATTTTGGTTCATGTAAAGATATTGTTTCTTAAGCGTAATATTTTATTTTGGACGTAAAATAACGTTTGCTATTTGCATGACTTATTATTAAAATAAAATAAAGTAATTTGAGACTTAATTTAAAATAAACATGTTAACGACCCTCAAGTTTTGAAATTGTTTTTAGAAGCAAAAATACATTAAAAAAATTGCAAAAATTGCTTTGCAAGTAAGATCAGCTCACATACATTAATGTATGAGCATGATTTGCTAAAAATTCTGTTTCGTTTGCTGATGATTATGTGCGTTGTACAGATTGAAAGATGTTTCCAAATTTCAGATAGTAATTTACAAATGATAGCGATATTAAAATGCTATTGAATAATTTTATTAAAATAAAATCTGCTGAATACATACCAAGTTCTATAAGATATGCTACATCTACATGCTTCTTTCAGCTAAAACAAGGAATTATGTTTCATTTTACCATAAAAATTAATAGTTAAACGGCGAATTATCTTAAGACACTTTTTTAAATGTCAGTCTGCACATAAAATTCAGGTTAAATTTTAAGAAAAAAATGGTTTTTCATAATCAGGTCAACACAGAATCAGTATGGTTTGTGTTTTTATTTGTTATTCAAAAAATATGTATTTATTAAATAGCAAAGAAATGAGAACTTTATGAATAATAATTCAATAAAGAAAATATTGATTTCATATTGGTTCGAATTAGATTAGGAATGCATTAAGAATATGGAATAGGTATGCTCCATTTCTGAAATTTTAACATATGACACGTATAAAAAACCAAATTTCAGTTAATAGTCAAACGAATGTAGAAATATGTTAGCAAATCGAAAAATATTAAAGAAAAAAATAAGATAATTAGAAACTTTTCTTTGCTCCTTTGATTACCTAACGATTTTGGCTTTTTTGAATGATCTTTTTTTTATATTGGAAAATAGAATGCTATAAAAAGTAATTGTCATTAGAACGTGAAACAGTTTTAGAAGCTCTGGGAACATGAAATCATTTTGAATCTAGATATGTTTTTACTATATGTATAGTTTCATTTTGATACTGCATTGAGAGGTGCCATCTCAGAGTCAAAAATTAGCCTTCACTTTTCAAATCTGGGAATTAGAAAGTTTATTTTTTTCCGTAACAGTTACAGTAACGTGCATCTTTAGTTCCCTAAAAATGCTAGGCAATCAGAAATCGTACGTCACATCCATTAGAAAATAGATTTTCAATAGCATTTGCTAAATTACACAGAGGTTGCTAAATTACACAGATTCTCATAGTTGCTAAATTACAGTATTTAAATTGCAAATATTTAATTTGTGCAGAACTGCACGCATAAGCGCACATTTAATTTGAGAAAGATATATGTATAATCGCATAATTTATAAAAATATTTAATTTCGGACTGATAAGAATAATATTTTCCCGAAAAGGATATGAATCTATTTTTCATCGTTCTCATACTTGTATTTATAAACTTCATTACACTTCGGACTCAAAGTAAGACTTTAAATTTTAATTTATGTCCCAAATCGATATCAGCTGGCAAGCACAAATTTAGGCATTTCATAAAATAGATTCATTTCCTTCTGAAAATAAATACTTTATCAAATTTTATGCGAGTTTTCATTTTTTTATTGGGTTGTCATTTTAAAAATTGCCTAACTCCTGCAACATGTCAATTCCAGATCACATGCATAATTTCTCTTAAGAAGACTATTAAGATCAGCAAATTAAATTTGTAGACAATTTATTCAAAGCTGGAAAGCGTGACTTAGAAGTACCTAAAATTTCCAAAAAAATTTAACACTATGAAAAGTTAATTTATAGGCTTGCTTTCAATCACGATTTTGAAAATATACAGATTCTTACATAACATATTATCTGTTCTGTTTGCTTTCTTAATCTATTAATAATATGAAAAGTGACTAATCTTTCAGTAAATTAGTAACTACTTTTTACGTTACGAAACTGTTTATCAATTTGAGTCTTCTTAGTATATGTGAAAGATGATTTTGTGTAGAAGAAAATTTTTCAATATAATACCCATATTAATAAGTAAAAATTTACATTGTTTCATTTTTTAGAAAAGGAAAGCATTTAACAAAATGTGTCCCTTTCAAGCTCCAAGTGAACCATAAACTGCAGTTATTAGCTTTCTGAAATAAGGTATAATTTAACAAGTGAAGAATTTAACCCGTTTATCTAAACAAATTTTATATAAATTAGTTTTCAATCAGTAGACATAGCCTTCTGTCTATGTGATGCGTTTGATCAAAAATGAAAAACTGAAGTATAGAAAAGAAATCTTTAATTTATACAGTTCTAGTTAAATGCATCAAAATATATAGCAAATGACCGGACATTTGCAACTTGACAAATTCGTCGGACAAAGTCGTATAAAAACTAACTTTTTAACTACCGTAACATTCTTTAATATATTTGTCTAACTATTGGATTTATTATCAGTGATAGATTTTGAATCAGAACTGTCAAAGAGAAAAAGTAGAGAACTGCATATAATCAATGTTATCTTTTTCAGTTCTATATAGTTACTGGCCCAACAGCTGCTGATGTGAATATTTTCTAATCCTCAAGCAATAATAATGACATGGTGTAAAAATGGTCAAATTATATTGGTCATGCTTTTTTAAATTTAAAAGTCGGGGATAATATGCATATCCTGTAACATTTAGATAAAAATTCAAATTTTTGACACAACCGTTTTCGAAAGCCAGGCTAAAGAATTCCAAGAAAAGCACCTTCCGACAAATTAGAGAACCACAGACCTTCCAGTCCTGTATAACGACTAGAACAGTCAAAGAAAGCTAAAAGAAATAATCAAACATGCAAATATCACACATAACATAATAATAAGATTTGGTTCGGTTTATTTATTTAATTATGACAAAGCATCAAAGGCTAACTGGCTAAAGGAAGGGATGCCTTCATGGAGGTTTTCTAACGAAAACTGGCGCACATACACGTTACATATAAAGAAAACTAAATGCATGCATACAGCCAGCCCCTTCGCTCGGATTCGAACCCGAACCGATTACCAATGTTCATCAAGTTTACCGCTCGGCCAATAAGGCGGCTTCTGAAAGTGAGAGTAAGTGAGGTTTTTCTTTAGGTACAAGTAAGAATAAATACTAAATTGAAATATCATAAATTACATATCATTACGCAGAAATGATAAAAAGATATCTAGAGGAAAGAAGTTTTGAGATTTCCTTTAAGAATTAAAATCCGTAGGCACGGCTCTGCAGTGAAATATACTATTATACTCTCGCAGCAGCCGTACTTATGCATTTAGAACTTAATATTTTGGCTTAAATGTACGTTTTAGATTTTCAAAACAAACGGTCACCGATTTAAAAATGAACTATGCCTATATGCCAGTTCAGCGGCGTTCTTGAAATATAAAGACTAGTTTGCTCATATCTTAAAAAGCATTCTGCTTTTGCATTTGTAATGTCAAAGAAAAGTTGCCTTCTACTTGTAATTAGTGTTCAAATTGGTAGACATCTCTTTTATCCGGTAAACAATTTACAGTTAACTTATGATTAACCGGTGTAATACCGGGGACGATATCCACGGTTAACTCCCAAACTGCAATTTATCCAAGCGCGGGACAGACAGATAACTCTTTCCTTCCTTCGAATAATCTCTTAAAAAGGAATGAACTATATTGTAATTAACTGAAATTACTGTTATATCTGCATATTCAGCAGTTTAATCTGAAGAACAAGCTCATTTGGCTATGTAAATTAAATCGAAACGAAAAGAGTATATTGTAAATGACGGAAGAATAAAAATTAATTGAAACTAATAAAAACCTAACCTTTAAATGGCATTAACAGCTATATTTGCAATAAAAATTGAACGATGCCATTCTATTCAAATTCGCATAAAACATTGATTTTTTGTTGCACAATTTTGGTATAGTCTAGATTATATGCGAGCACTGCTGCGTATAAAAACAGCAAATATTATAACATTATCTACTATTACACGCTACTTAACCCAGCATTTTTTCTTTTCTTTTATGTATTTCCCGCTGATAATTTTGTTTTACGCTGATGGTTTGTGAAAATAATTTTCCCTTCGTTTCGCAATACAATTTTTTTTTTTTTTGGCAGATTCGGTTAATTTGTCTTCGGATAACTGGCAGTTGACTGTATCGCCAAAGTTTAAAGTGAAACAATTATTATTAAAGCTAAAAGTGATATCACTAAAAAAAAATTCTGTTAATTAAAGATGAATAACTTAAATTCTAACAAACTATTATAATCAACAACCAATTATCATTATTTAGAAAAGGCTAAATACGCATTCTAAAAGTGAAAAATTATTCTTTTCCTGCAATAGTATTAACCTTTTTGTTGTTTTGAAATATTATTTTAATTCTGAGCACACAATTTTCGAGAAAACGGTAGGGTTAATTGTTAGGCGAGAAGATTCTAGGAAAGTTCTAGATTTTCGCCAAGAATTTTTCTTTTTATTTTCTGTGAGAAAATAAGTGCTCTAGATCGTTCTTCCCAATCAATGTGCTACGGCACACTAATGTGATGAGAAAGAATTCGATGTATGCCGTCAGATATTTAACCTAATTAGCTGACATATTTGGCCCCTTAAATGAACTTAATTAAGAAATGGAGAGTTCGCTTGAGAATATATTAAATCGCAGTGACAAAACTAAGGATTTCAAAACAATTATAAGTTTTGGAAAGATGGGGTGAAAAGCGTTAATGTTCAAACCGGACTGAGGGAGAAAAAAAACCTACTGAAAATTTTAGATCAATATCTATGCATGCTTGAGAGAAGATTGTAAGGTATTTCTCCTTAACTCAGTTCTCACTTCGCGACAAGGCAAAAATACATAAAAACTCAAAATATCTATATTAAAAATTGAAAAATATAGAAAAACATAAAACACCAAACATAGTTAAAACAATTAAAAAAATTGTTACAATTAAAATTACAGTTTATACGCAAAAACAAGTAATTCGGCCAGCTTTCATTTGTTGTGGGCGCTATGCTGAGTCAATATATAGGATAATTTTATAACTTAAATAATAATTCGAGAATGGATTAAGCATACAAAAGTTGGGTTCACAAAACAACTCCAAGTGTCTCACTGAAATAAGAAGGTGTCATATGTATTAATTGTGGCAAAAGAATACTGTACATATTTATATGCTCAAATATTTGTTTTGTTATGAAATTACTATCATATTTATAGAGAGAAGTAATTTTGTATGAAATTAATATTACTTTTTTGTTTTCACGTAATAATTTTATAAAATATGTGTCTAAAAATTTAATTACATTTTCACTCAGTCAAATCTAACATTAGTTCATACGTCTGACAAGAAACTATAGCCTTAGCCAAAAGTAATCGTAGAATGCACCCTATCATATTGCATTTATTTTGAAATAATTCTGAGATAAATAAAACCAAAAGTTTTATCAGTGAATGTAAGCAGTATTTGTTGGCAATTTTAATTATTTCTCATTTTAGCTTTAATTACAGCAGCAACCCTGCTTTACATGCTAATCAGTATATTAGGACACTGTTCGATATTTATGCCATTTCAAACTCGCTCTAGAACATTTTTAAAAGAAACTTCAGATATTATTGAGTACTGCCATAGCTTTTGCTTTAAAAGATCTCCAGGTATTCTATCAAGTAAGGAATTGGAACTGCAATAGCCAGTCTGAAACATCAGCGCACTGAATTCACTGTATCGAATTCTCTGACTTGTGGCATTGTATGTTACCTTGCTGAAATGTGACTCAATCCATGTTCGTATCAATGAATAATTTACAAAGAAACGATTTCTAGAACCGTTTAAAGAATACTGATGTGTCTTTTACTATTCATGTGACTTTCACGAATGAATACTTTGCTTACACCACTAGCCACTATGCATTTCCAGATCAGAATACTGTCTCCTCATGTTTTATAATGGGAACTACATACTCTTGTGTTGCATTGTATGCCTTCTCTTCGTTTCACTTGAGAAGCATTGTGTGTATCAAAAAGTCAAGGTGAAATGATACTTTTCTGAAAAACTAGCCCCAAAACATTATAGGTATGTGAAAGTTTATTTTTGTGTGAAACAGAAGCAAAACCTAACTTACCTGAAAGTTTGATTTATCAATGCAGAGAATATCTGACAATTCTTCCTGTGTAGATTGTTTATGTGAAAAAGTCCATTTTTAATCTTAATACATATTTATATATTTTCTGACAATGACTTCTTTCTAGTATATTTACTGTTTGAATATTAGACCAGCTAAGTTTGCTCAAACCAGTTGCTACAAGTCTCCTTCTCATATAGCAAAATCGGTCACCCATTTTTTTCTGAGAACACTGTAGGAAGCTCATAAGAATTTTTTTTTTCGATTTCTTACTAATTTTTTATGCAAAGTTTGATCGTCAAGTTCGATGTTACTTTTTTTAGTCCAATTCCTTAATTGTGAACTTAGTTTCTTAAAATGTTCCAAAGTATATTACGCAGTATTTAAAATTTTTGACAATCTCAACTTGAGAGTTTTCTTGTCTGTTTGAAACCAAGATTAGATACTGTTGCTAAGCATTAAGATCGTTACATTTTGGCTTTTTCTTTAAGAACTGCTTTGATTTTCGAAATTATCAAATAACTAGCTTAACACTCTAATCAAATTTCCACTAAAACAAAGTAGCTTGATATTATTAAAAAAAAGTTTTTCAAAAGAATACGATTAAAATGAAGCAGAAATTCAGTTGTTTGTTCGCTTTCATTTTTCCTAAACTAAAATAACTTTAAAAGAAAATTTGTAATTGTATGCAAATATACAATTTTTTATCGCTGTGCATGTATGGGTTAGGCGTTTTCATTTTATTTTTTTCATTTATAGAATTAGACTTATTTTGGAAGCATAAAACAACTTCAAACTCCTAACAGATGTAAAGCGAATTATTGCTGTGTCTGAAATTTAAATATGAAGTCTTGGAAAAGTTTTAAAATAACACTTTTAATTCAAAAACACAAACTTTGAACATAAATTTACTTCTTGCGCTAACAGCATAAACCACCACCCGTGGCGATGTAACTAAAATAACAGTCAAATTTAAATTAAAACGTAGGCTAGTAGTTGAAGACTACACAATTAAATTTAAATCGAATTGGTTCAAAACTCTAACTGGCGTAACAGTCGGCAGCAAATAACGCAAAGCCAAATAATTTCAAACTTAACAGGAATGGCAGAACTAAAGTAAGTGGCCTCGAGAGGTAGGAACCCACTCTGTTTTACAATTCAGAAACCTCTGCTTAAAACTCTTTAGTTCATTTCATTTCTGGTGAGAAAGCGGAAAAGAGAAGTTATAGTAAAGAATGAAATTATAAAAAACTGATTAATGCAAAATAATAATAACCTTATGCCATATATTTCGTGTCTATGACGGCATAAAAAGATGAAGCACTTATCTAAAACGAATATCTAGGTGGAATGTTTATACAATATAAGGCAAAAGTATTTGAAAGGGATGTATTCTTAATTAAATCCATAGGATGAAATATAAGAAATTGATCCTGTTTCTTCATAGTGTGTCTTGAAATTATTTATGCTTGGGAAATGTATCGTCAAATTATTCGTGTCTGTGAGATATATTATGACATAAAAAAAGTCACGAAGCGCGGCTGTAGAATCGAGAATCAGGGATGTCAACCTGGCAGCAATTTTATGCGGTTCGCATTTCAATTATGGTGTTGCAAAGATTTCAAGATTTTTACTTGGCGCTCGAGTTTCCATTATTTTTATTTGCAATGAAAACGAACATAATAACGCACCAGAAAATCTCTAAATGAAGCTAATTAATTTACAATGTGATATAAATCTTATTCAAAGATCTGAAGGTACAGATTTAAATAACTTTTATTCGTAATAATAAATAAGATGAGCATTCGCAATCTGTGATGAATATAATTTCTAGTAATTTCTCCCCAAGGCTACAAAACATTTCGGAATCTAAATGTTATCAAGTGTCAAGCTATAGTACGAAATAAAGAAATTCATAATTATTTACATATGTACTTTTTACTTACGTTTCGAATATGTACTTTTGCTTACATTTCGAAGAAAAATTTAATAAATGAGGAAAGAGAACAGGTTGTTATTATTTATTCTCAATTTTTATTCCAAACTGGTAAATTTTCTCTGAAAGCTTCTGGAACTTTTCTGAACTCTCTGAAACACAAAAAGATCTATCTAATTTAGTTTAGCATTTATCTAATTTTAGTTTAAATTAACGTAAGTTATTTAATGATGAATTAAAGAACATATCAGAATTATCAGTTAAGCCTATCAGAATTATTTCAAAGTAATGTCGGTTTAAGAATGTAATATTTAGCTGTCAATATATTTCAATTGCTGTGTGTAACAAAGAAAAATGTCTTATAGTTGCCAAACTTCAGATTTCAGACAGAAAATAAATATAAATTTGAATTTTTTTCTTTGTGATATAATTTCTGCTATTGCTATTATATGATAAATATTTATCAAGCAAAATTTAAAATTTATTGAAAGTTTTTTCTATTCTGTTACTAAAATTTTTCATTTTGTTTAAAAAAAACGTTATCCCATCAGCTGTTTTTACATCGTCTATTCCGCCCGCATGCAGTTTGATATTAGTGCTCCAGAAGAAGACCTTCAAATCAATTTCTTTTAAGGGAAAAATAAAAGAAGAAGAAAGTATGATTGATTATCTTTCAAGGAAAATACCGACGGAGGATTTTATGCATTTCGAAACAGCTCTGTGAAATTTACCGGACTTTCCCTTTTAGTGCACGGTCAACATGCTTTAATGTACACTAAATAATTTTCAGACATAAAAATGTTTCAGTTTGCTTAGTTAGAAAGTGAATGTTTTAAAGTCTTTTATGCATGTTGTTTATGTAGTGTGCAAAACACAAACAGTCACTGCATATCTAATGGTTGTAATGATATTAATATTTATGCAGAGCTTTATTTAACATTATTGAAAGTTTCATGGTATGGAAAGTTCATACAGAAATAATATAAATACTTTAAAATGAAATAAATAAATTTTAACCCTTATTAAACGAGCTGTAAAGGTCAAAGAATACATCGAATATCTTGTTCTTACATTCTATGAAATTAGTTATTTACAAGCAGAATAAATATTGCCATTGTGTAAAAAAGAACTTAACAATTTAAATATTCATTTCAATGATTAGCATATGAAACTAATACTCAAAATTTAAACCTTGTTTTACTTCCTTTAGAAAAGTAATTATACACAAGGACTTCTCTGACGTCTTTTTAAAGAACTGACGCAGCTCTATAACTTCTGTTACTTGAAAAGGTCTTAGTTTTTCTTTTAGAAAATATTAAAATCCGGCAGTTTCCCGTCTCACCCTTTTTTCCGTTTCTTTCTTCATTTCTCTCCCTACTCTCCGCGAGTGCAAGTATTTAAATAAAAATTATATTGAATAGCTTGCAGTCTCTAGCTTCTGTAGCTGATGATCCTTAAATATATGGTATATATTTGAAGTAGTTGATTCATACTTGCGATACTTAATGCACACACACACACACACACACACACATATACCTACAGGAAGGTGCCCAGGTGCTGGCCTTACTATCCAAATCTGTATTCGAAAAATCGTCTTGCCTAACTCATTCTTCTTAATCCAACTTTCCTAACTCATACCTGTATTCCAAAAATCGTCGAGAAACGGCTTTGTTGAGATTAAAGACAGTCCGAAGCTACGTTTTATTTATTTTAAAATTAAATTTGGCGCCTATCATATAATTTTATATATGCGAGTAAATCTTCCCTAAGACGACGCCCACTGAGGAGGCCTTAGATAATATGACTGTCTCTGGTGTTCAGTATTGTTATTTAATTAATTTCTAAGAATTACGGATGCTTTCAGTGACAGTCGTCTTAGGAAGGTGATTCTGTGAGATATTTCACTGTAGTTTAGAACAGCATCTTTAGTTCGTGATTATCTTAAGTTTATTACTGATACAGGTGAAATTACTAATAAATGTTTGAATTAGTTCTACATTTTCCTTTCTGTTTACTTACATATGAGTTAGCATTTCTATGAGGCTGATGAATTCTCAAAAACTTAGACTGGCCAATATAGTAATAAAGTTTAAATAATAAAATTAAGAACTAGATATGTCAAACATTTTCAGGCTTCCGCTGCAATCGATTTTAAATAAAAAATTCGATATGACGTAAAAATTGTAAATTTATCAATGAAATACTGTACCAATAAGCCTTTAATGACCAGTAGTATAAAGCGCAAATTAAGTAATGTTTCAAACATAATCTGAAGGCTGAACACGAAAGAAAAGAAAAAGTTAACTGTTATCATAATTATTATCATATTTGTTTATTTATTATTACCTAATTATATTTGGACCATCAATGGTAGAATGTCGAAAGGATACAAAAACGTCAGCGCTTTCAAATGTTTGAAATAATTAACGAATGTTAAAAGTATTAATTATTTAAAAAATTCAAGATTCTATAATATTCTCCTTGATTTGTTTCCGTAAACATTTGTTACATTGTTGTTTAAACTAATTGGTTATTTCTTCCTTTTCCCAGATTCAAATATACTTGGCCATTTTTACTTTTTGATTATAGATATACATTTTCAGATGTTTTTTTCCTCTAAGCCTATCTCTATAACTTTAATTTGAAAAACTTATCATTATTTTACCGTATTTCCTCCTATTTTCTACTAGTTTCATTATATTGAAATCGAGAGGGGAAAACTAAACAAGCAAATTTCCGCAAGACGCTGTACCAGCAGAACATAACAAATGAAAACTATTCATGAATAAATTGCCAGTCATTACTTCAATTAGATTTATTTAAAAGAAACTTACATTCCAATAAGAATACATAGCAATATTATTAACATTGCAATATCTAATACGATATCTTAATTTCTACTTCCCTATATCTGGAGTATTGAAATCGAGAGGGGAAAACTAAACAAGCAAATTTCCGCAAGACACTGTACCAGCAGAACATAACAAATGAAAACTATTCATGAATAAATTGCCAGTCATTACTTCAATTATATTTATTTAAAAGAAACTTACGTTCCAATAAGAATATATAGCAATATTATTAACATTGCAATATCTAATACGATATCTTAATTTCTACTTCCCTATATCTGGTATCTTGTCCACTCTTACTATTTGTTGTCCACTGCTGCACTGATATTTAATTTCACAATTTGCAAATTTTGATATGATTTTCAACTTGCCTTGAGGGACCTGTTAATGAAGTTAGAATAAGCTTCTTGGAAATAAGTTCAAACGAAGTGCAGGAAAAACTGTATGTGATATAATAGTCCGTACAAGAAAGTCATGTGATGTCCACATCACATTTGTAGAATCATTATTCAGTGCCAGAAAACGGAAGATATGAGCAATGCCCTCGCCGGGACTCGAACCTGGACCTCTCGAATACGCGCCCAGTGTGCTACCGTTATTAAACACCACGAAGGCATGCAGAAAGGCGAGAGAAAATACCTTATACATTTTCATTACATGTTTTATAATTTAGTTTCTAGAAAAATACTTTTTATTACCGAAGAGACACGCCCAGTGTGCTACCGTTATTAAACGCCACGAAGGCATGCAGAAAGGCGAGAGAAAATACCTTAATACATTTTCATTACATGTTTTATAATTTAGTTTCTAGAAAAATACTTTTTATTACCGAAGAGACCTAATGGAAGAAAAAAAGCAAAAAATTTAGCCAGTTTTACTTTTCATTTATGATCGTTACATACATTCTTCTGATAAAGTTGTAGAGTTTCCCTTATTTTGCATAACAAATTTATTTTAAGTTTGATACCGTTCCTGCACCTCTCGACTTCTCCTAGTATTTTCTCCCTAGGATGTAAATTTAAAGTTAAGTGAAGTGACTATTTAAACGGGTAAATCTCTGAGTTTATTCAGAGCGTACTTTCGCTAGCCAGCGGAAGTTTCGTCGCTATCTCGTTGTTACGCTAGTAAGCCTTTTGGTCATTTCAAATTATCGTCACGCCTCTTAGGTTTTTGTGGGTCAACCCGTTAGGTGTAAATTAACGTGGGAATCCAACACTATTCTATTTTAGATTCGACTTGAATTATATTCTGCATTTAAGTTTTTCACCAGAAGCTGACGGTGTTTTGCAACGCACGAAGATCATGCCTTTCTGTTAAACCTTAAATTAATAAAGGGTAACTTTTCAGAGTGTAGAATTTCATGAAGTCTCTGTAAAGAATGGAATGTGATAAGAAATACATTTTTTAGCCCAAAAGGTGTTAGTCCAGAAGCGCTATTAATTTCGTTTTGGCATTTTGCGTTGATTCACTATAAATGCCGGTTCACTTTTCAAATTGTTGCCACCAAATATTAAAGCCCTGTATTATATTTAAAGATATTAAATAGTGAAGAATCTGCATAAATGTATGCATATTTTTCCAAATGTGATAAGACAACAATACGTAGAGCCATCCAATTTTGAATAACGTACGTTTCCATCCGAATATGGGCATCTGGAAGCCCAAATTTGGAATTTGGAATTTGTTTTATTATCTATTTCATATTTTGTAAAACTTTAACGAATTTTTGATGAACAAACTCAACGATTTAAAAGCGAGCAATGGCAACACTCTACGGGGGAAAAATCCTTTTTTTATCGCCAGCGCGCGAAACTGTGTATCGGAAATTCTAAAGCTGTGCTCATTTTAAAATTGTTTTGCGATATTGCTATTGATTTAAATTTTGTGGCTTTATGGTGATATTTAATAAATAAAGGTAACGCACAAAATATTAAAAAACCCCTCTTTGGGCATAATATAAAATCTGAATGTGTTCAGATTTTTTTATTTTTTGTTTTTGTTTTAAAATATTTTTATTCGTTTGTTTCTAACGTTGGTGAGATTATGTGGAAATAAAGAAGGCAATGTTTCAAGCTTTGTTACTGCAGCTAAGTCTCCGACTGAAATTATTTTTATTAACGTTTTCGAAAAGACATTTTTTCGAGACGTATTGCTAGAAAAGGATAAGAAGATGTCAACGGGACACCGAAATTTCACTAGTGGTTGTATAAGTTCCATTCAACTAAATATATAGCTCGGCCTAATTGTGATGACGAAAACCCAGGAGAACGATTTTGAGGTTATTCTACTGTACCGCCTCTCGACGGGATGTTTAGCTCATCAATATTTTAAGTGCCATAATGCACAGCATAATGTCCAACAGCTACCAATAAACATCCAACTCCAATCTTGAAGTCGATTTTGGGTCCAACATTACACCAGCCAGCATTGGTAACCGATCAAAGCAGCTGTAAAATGCTATCAATTGTCTCACAGTATTATTGGAAATTATCTTGAAAACAATGCTCAGATGATTTTGCTTACAACCTTGATACATAAAGACTGAGGCAAGGGAATTTTGGCGAGTGTGAAGGAAGGTAATTCTGAAATAATTAATGAATAATGAATGAAAACATTTCAAATTGGGAGGAAAAGAGTTCGACTATAAGGATAAAAGCAATATTGGAGATTAAAAAAAAGCACAGGAACAAAAACATTATCTTGATAATAATAAACCCATATGATAAAAAAATTGGTGTGACTGTATGCATAAGGCGCTCTTTATCTTAAATTGCGAAGTCGGTTTTGATCTGTATGTGAAAGAAAACTTTTGTTCAGACTTATGGCCTTTTGTTTGAGTGGGATAATGTTTGAGTAAAATAGGTAAGAATGACGGATATTAATCCTTTTCACTAGTCTTTACTTTGTTTACTGCTGCAACTGGAATTTTTAAGAAATTTTCGATAGAAATATGAGTATGTTTCTTCCTCACAGAACATGAGGGTTTTTAACCAAAAATAAATAAATATATCAAAATGAATTTAAATCTTAATCCTTTAAAAATGTATCAATAAATGCTTCTCAACAAAAGATACTACTATATTTTTTTGAGATCAAATTCATGAGAATAATGACGTTGTTCTTAAAATAATTTAAGATCTTTTAAGTGATTCAAAAGCTTATGTTCAACTATTAAAAATATAATAACCTTTTGAAATGGGTCCAACTTATCATCTCACCTCAAGATTATTAATTCCCTTTGTGGGGTTTTTCTATTTAAATCTAAAGTTCTAACGTAGAACCCCACGAACACTAACAAGCGAATAATCGCTTAAGTGTGTAAACAGAACACGTAAGACTTAAGGAGGGTTTAAAACCCTTTATTTTTCAGTCTATTTACAATCAATTCCTACTTGGAACTTTACACAAAGTCGCCACTCGGGCTTGAACTTAAAATAATAATAGTTTAAACTAAAACTAGCTTAACTAAGCTATTTAAAAGGTATAGCCGAAGCTATCAGAGATCTAACTATTTGGCCTAAGTATTAATTAACCTAAGTATTAATTAAATCGGCGAAGCCAAGCAAGGGCCTAAGGTATGGCCGAGCATAGTAACAGCTAAGAGAGACGTAGCCAAAAGGCAAACGCGCGCTAGTCAGGTTATCAGACTCTCTCTCTTGAAGTCGGTGAAATCACGACTTAAATAGTACTCTTTCTCATTTGCATTAACTTTGTTTCTGAATTTACATTCTGGCAGGAAATTGTAAGCTGGAATTAGAATAAGATAGGTGTTTTGTTTCTAAACTAATGAGTGGACTGTATAGCAAAAGAACTAACTAATTTATTGACAGAAATGAACAATTTAGATCTAATACATGCTCTGGCATGTTGCTTAGCCGAATCCAGATGGCCAAGTGAGCGTTTTTCTGCTTATCCAATAGGTGGCGCTGAATTCTAACTTAACATGGCCGTTGAAATTACAAATTTAAACATGTAAATTACAAACAAACATACAATTTAACATTCCAAGAATAACTAATTCTACAATACAATATGAAAGCTAATAGATAATCTTTCATCATGAACATAATATAAAATTATACAAACATTCAAGAACATTAACATTCACTATGCTACAATCGAACTTATTCTTAAACAGTTCCATTTTTTATGTAAATCACAATTTTCAATAAGAACATAATGTAAACTAAGCATTATTATTCTGGATAGGTAATAAACAAATTTTACTAATACATCGAATATACACAACATTTGATGTTTTCACTTTAACAACTTTGGCTCTATTATCTTTACGAGGTAAAACTTCTAGAATTCTAGCTAAAGACCATTTAAATGGTGGAAGATTATCTTCCATTAACACAACTAACATACCTGCCTTTAAATTTTCTTTATTAATAAACCATTTGGTGCGCTGTTGGAGATGATTTAAATAATCAGTTTGCCAACGTTTCCAAATAACTTGAATGAACTTGGTAATAACTTGCCATTTGGAAAGTCTATTATGTGTAAGATAAGACAAATCTGGTTCAGGATAAAGTAATGGAACGTCCAATTAAAAAATGACCCGGCGTTAAGGCTTCAGAGTCATTCGCATCTGTTGATAAAGCTAAAATTGGACGAGAATTGAGAATAGCTTCAATCTGTGTGACAACAGTCCAAAATTCTTCTAAGGTTAATTTATAACTGCCGATTGTACGCTGAAGATGATATTTAAATGACTTAATACCTGCTTCCCATAAACCACCGAAATTTGGTGCTCTAGGTGGAATTAGTTTCCAATTTATACCTTCAGATGTTAAGAAATCTGCTATATCAGAATTAGATTTAAGGACTAAGCTATGCAATTTTTTCAGTTCTGATTTTGCACCAACCATATTAGTACCGTTATCTGACATTATGGTATTACATTTTCCACGTCTAGCAATAAATCTTTTAATAGTAGCAAGTAATGTATATGTGGTTAAATAAGTTACTACCTCTAAATGTATTGTTTTAGTAGCTAAACATATGGATAAAGCAACGTATACTTTTGCATAATTACCCTTTCTCTGATTTTTATACTTGATGAGGACTGGACCAGAAAAATCGAGTCCATAAGTATTAAATACAAACCCTGGGTTAACTCTTTCACCAGGTAAATTTCCCATAAGTTGTTCATATAAAATTGGTTTAACCTTAAAACATGTTACACATTCACGTGCAACTTTTCGAGCTATATCTCGACCATTAATAACCCAAAATTTGCTACGAACCTGATGCAATAGTGCTTGAGCACCGAGATGTAAATATTTAACATGGTAATACTGAAAAATTAATCTAGTAAATACATGATCTTTTGGCATTACATAAGGAAACTTTTGGTTGTAATTAAGATTACTATTGGCAAGTCTGCCTCCTACTCTCAGAAGAGAATCATTATCTAAAAATGGACATAAATTTTTAACTTACTTTTGGGAGAAACACAATTCTTATTTTTTATGGATAGAATATCCTTGCTAAATTGCTGTAACTGTACATACCTGATCAAGATTTTCTTAGAGTCATCCAATTCTTTAACAGTTAGAGAACCTATTAAATTGTTTCCCTTACAATTGGCTATAAATCTACAAACAAAACTTAATACAGGAATACTACGAAGATAGTTATTACTAATGTTAAGAATATGATCTAAAACAACGGAATTAGAGTTCACATTTAGATTAACTAAGTCATTATCCTTAAGTTTGAGTTCTTTGGCGTA
>KK114404.1:0-37439 GCA_000611955.2 Stegodyphus mimosarum
AGAAATAGACGAGAGATGAATACTAAGGAGGGCGACGAAAATGACCAAACATACTAACATTTACTTTTTTCTCTCCTTTCTAGAAGTAAAAGAATCGACATCTTCAATGTATTTCACCCTGTAAGCTTCACTGTTTGGAACTTCTAATTGGAACGTCAATGTCGTCTGTATTCTGAAATGTTAAATTCCCTGTTGGGTTGGGTATGATATACCTTTTATATTTTCCACTTAACCGCCCACCATGTACCATTCTGTATTAATTCAAAGTATCTTAAATAAATGCTATATTTAATTTTAACTTCTTGTAATGTTTTCACTTTTAATTTAGAACACTGGACCAGTATTTATATTTCACAACGCAAACTTTAATTATTCTGTTGGAGCCCTTATACCACTATTTACATTTTATTTAAAACCTGTTTTTCTACCAGAGATATTGTGTTATCATGTGTGTCACAAACATTATACATTCATGTTATTGAAAATTGTTTATCCTAATATTGACTTATGATTGGGTATTGAACTTAAAACCTATACACCAACTCCTTAAAAAATTAAGCTCCAACATACATATATGCATATTCATTTTCCTTTTATCGTCGAAAAAGAACAGCATCTACCAGCCAACAAATTTTGAAAACACGTAGTCCCCCACTCGAGAATGTGCACCTGAAAGCCCGAAATTCGTAATTTCTAATTTCATTTTTACCCACATCGTATTTTATGAGAAATAAAAAAAAACTTTTGTTTAAAAACTCAGCAGTAAGAAAGTTATATGTTGCCACTCTGCAAAACGTAATATATTTATGTTTCAAATTTTTCACAAATCTCAGCGATATAACAGATGTGTTGCCGCTCATTGAAACGTAAAATATTTGTCTTTCGAATTTAAAAGAATTGCGTTGCCCAAATAAAAATATTTTTTATCTTCCACGTGATTGTGTGTCGTAGTTCAGCAAGCATAAGACATTTAATTTTCCTTTAAAATTTAGACCGTTTTACTTAACAAACTAAGCCATTTGAAACCAATAAACTCACATTCAATTACATTCTGGACCAGTGAACTAGGTACATTAACTGTATTTATTCAAATCCTTACGTATGTTGTCCTTTTTTGTGTAAATAACTATTTTAGGCAGTATGCCGCGCAAGCGGCTAGCATTAAATATGAATTTTTGTAATGTATATAATTATGTATTTAACCTAATTACCATAGTGAAGCTTTAAGAACTCTGAATTGTTTTTTTTTTTTGAACTGAACATGGATTATAATGATTGAAGTTGTATTTGGCTATGCAAATCGGATTTCTTTTAATAAGAATCCAAATTTCATGTTCATCAATTCGAACTATCATGTAGCGCTCTTTTATCAATGCAACACTGGGTTCTTTTCTCAGGATAACATTTCTCAGTGCAGTTTACTGCGATTATTTTAACTTCGCTGGCTGCACAAGAGTGCTATAGCAGTGTTATAACCGATAAAACGTGATACTGAAATCCTTAGAAAGATGTATATGTTTTTGATTTAGAACTTAAAAACTGCTATGACGTGATTAAAGAAGACTTAATAAATCAAGTAAAACCATAATTACAAAGAACGATCATGGAAGTAATTGGACATTTATAAAAGAACACATGCTATGCAATTATATACAGATGCAAATAAGTACAACAAAAATTATCTACTGCTGTATTATAAATGAAAGAAAATCTTCCAATTTCTAGAAGAGACCAAAGTCGCTCTAACATTAAAACATCAAACCTGATAAATAAATAACTTAGTTCATGTTCAGAAAGAACTGAATTGCTATTTTCTAAAGAAAGACGTAAGAGGAATTGTATTAAAATAGTACCTAATTTCTGGCATAATTTTAATTTTTTAACGCCAGACCTAGTTGTGTCATTACTTTAGACAGCTTCTCAGCGACCGGCTTAATTTCTACAAAATTTAGATTTTCAATAAAGAAATTGCAGTTTCAATAAATTATATTTTTTGTAAGCCTGCGTTTCAGAAAGAGTTTGCAAATAAAACGATTTAATTATACATGTAAGTGTAGAATTTTCCCTAAAGATTTCTTGGCAATGATTTATGCAGGTATGTTACATAAATAATTTGCTAACGTATCAGGAATTATCTTATACGTATTTTACATCTTATATGTATTTTGAATGCATATATATTTTACTTTTTAGAATTTTTACGGTTGAAAATATTATTTGTTTACAGTTTTTAATTTTTTTTTTACTCCGATAGAAATATAACTGAAACTTCAAATACTGACTAAAATTTATTCCTATATTTCATCGCTTTAATTACTCATATATATATGTATATATATATATATACATATATGAAATAATAAAAACAAACTCAGTAGTAATGGCCAGCAGGAACTTTGATGGCGTAGTAGTGTTGATCCATAATGAACAGGAAAAGCAAGTGCGTTATGTTCAGGGTGAAATCTTAATTCAGAATGAGTTGTTTTGGTTCTCAATGCATTTCGATTGGATAGTTAATATTTCTATAAAATTACTATTGGATGTTCGAGTTTTAGTTCCATTTACATCACCAGAATTATGCAAGAGTCATATGACATGGATTAACCTAGAAATGACGCAGTGCAGAGAGAGAACTACTTTCACTGTTGCGTGTTAATAAATACTCCACAGACGATTAAGCATGGAAAGTGCAGATGGATGTTCCATATAATTGGATTTTGGTTACTTCATTTAAAGTTCTTTAAGCTATTATAGATTGGCAGAGACCCTCGGGTCGTTACCAATTATAAGAATGATGACCTGTGACCTATGACAGAGAGAGATTACTATTTTTAGAATTGAGAAGGCAAATTTACGTTGCTAATTTAACCTTTTACATATTCGTTATTTTTCTTACATATATATATATATAATTTTACTTTTTAGAATTTTAAGGTTCGAAACATTATTTTTTTTACAGTTTTTAAACGCATTTTTTATTCCGGTAGTAATCTAAATAATTTGAAATACCGACTAAAATTTATTCCAATAATTCATCGTATATGATATAGGTAAGTTCTTTGAAGTAATTTGATATGAGATGAGTGCTTGACTAGGGAAGACATTACTTTGCAGTCTCGAACGGATGAAGTTTACAAGATTACTGAAAATATGATTTGCGAAGAAATTTTGACGAAACGTGAACTTATAACATTGAACATTTTCTGAAGTACATACTACAATGAAAACTAAATACAGACGCTTTAATCTTTCAACTTCAAAACCACAACTAAGCCAGCGCATAAAGTTATTAAATGCAGTGTCCGTTCTTAAATAAAGTCCAGTTCTTAAACAAAAGTGTCCTTAAAAGAGAGGTAAGCATGCTACTTTAAAGTAATATATTTTAATCAAATTACGAAATATATTCCTAATTAAGAAACGCCCGTGATATCCTAAGCAGAGGTTTTGTATGCATTTTCTGGCCGACTGCCAGTATTAACACATTCTGCTCACTCTCTCGTTTCTTCTGTTAAGCAGTTGCAGTTCTCAGCTACATTAGCAATTTCCAACAAACATTTAAATCGCTCTACGTGTATTCCACGTGGATTCCTTTTCCTTATTACACACCGTGCAAATTAAGGTTTCAGGAGCCCTTTATTTCGCCCACTGTTGATCCTAGACATGTTCTTCCAATCACAAAAATGTTTA
Source organism: Stegodyphus mimosarum (assembly GCA_000611955.2). Taxonomy (NCBI): domain Eukaryota; kingdom Metazoa; phylum Arthropoda; class Arachnida; order Araneae; family Eresidae; genus Stegodyphus; species Stegodyphus mimosarum. The sequence goes on from KK114404.1 coordinate 3,688, forward strand.
ACTGACGCAAGGATCCACGATTTCTAAATATTCACACAAAATACAAAATCTATTCTTTTACACGTTCCTCTTTTGGTTTTTAAAAATTTCGAGCAGGGGGTGCGTCAGCGCCCCAGGAAACTCTCCCTACACTTAGATTTACACAAATTTTGTACTCATTATCAAAATGAAGCACAAACACTTAGAACCTCGTACGAGGAAAACTGACCAAGCTATAAAGATTTACAACTTGCGATATTAACGTAATTCTTAATTCGCATTGAGGGGTCGGTTAATTAATAAATTAGGATGATTCGATATTGGTTTTCCTTTCTTAAATGCCACTCAATGAATTTATTAATATTCCTACGGTGTTTTATTACTTTAGACTCATAATGTGGTAATTATAAAAAATTCATTAACATACAAATATTTTCATTTTTAATTAGTAAAAAAAAAAACTAACGAGTTTGCTATACGTAAATTATGTGGGCTGGCAATCTTTTCTAAAACACGAATTCTGTAACAATCTGTTAATAAGAACTCCTTTTTGAAAAAAAAATATATTCGTCAACATCTTTCATAATAATCTACACAGAAATGCTCGTCAAGTAATCTCTTAACATAAGAAAACTTTTTCTGAAACATATCTTATATCTAGTTACATATAAATAAAAATATTTGGCTCCTGAATTTGTGTACGCCACCTGAATATGATTCCCAATTTATACATCCTCTCTGTCCAATGTTGCTGTACGGTTGCCAATCATTTTGTCTTTTATCTTTTATAGTGAGTACAATTTGTTTCTAAATGTAAGTGTAGGGACCGGAGAAAAGCGTAAAAATTTAGATTTCATATTTTATACAGAAGGTTTTAGTTCCAACTTTGCGGGATGTTGAATATCAGAATGATTAGGCAAATCAGCGTCCTCAGAATGCAATTCATGGTTAAGAAAGGTTTTGTTGATATATTGGAGTACAAGTAAATCTGATGTACCTGATAATCCAAAAGTCGTGGACATCAAATTTTAAAAATTTCCGGTAAGGGCAAAAAGTTTCAATGCTTGACGCCTCTGTACTATTACAAGTAATACACTACAATTTGCATTTTAGTTGCAGTTTATGATGTTACTTTTAAAAATTGTTTGTTTGGTGCAAGATGGTGCTGAGATTCTCCTTAACAAAGCAAACTTTTATGATTGAGCATTACTTCGCAACACATAAATTTGATTTCTTAACGATTCCCTCTTCTGAATTCTGACAAAAGAGGGTTTCTTATGCCGAGCGCGTTCAATTTCTCGGATATAGGTTACAAAGCGAAAAAAAGTGTCTTTTTACTTTCGCGAACATTTGGGAACGTTTCTTTAAACGCTTCAACAAAATTTCAGTAAGAATGCATTGGGAAATAATATTCAGTCATAAAATCTCCTTTTGCTATGGAAGAGTTCATTTCCCTCATGCATAAAAAAAAGGTTTTCGAAGCTAACAGCATAAGATGCAACTGAAATTTCAAATGTTATTTTACTTTAAACAACTATACAGATATCATTCATTGAAACAATTTGCCTTTAGTACCTACTTTAGAATTTCCAAAGATTTTGAAAGTTAAATGTGCGCGGCTTTTTGTTTACCCTCTATTTTTTGCATCCCTTCATCCGTATTTTACTGTCATATATTAATTAATCTTTTTCTATGAAGAGAGTGAATTTTTGGAGAGCTTGATGCGTAAATAATGGCTGTGGTTTGATGAATGGTCGATAAACTCTGAACTACTGCAGCTTCAGTCAGCCACTGATCCTATTAGTTATAATCATTTATAATCATTTATAATCATTTATAATCATTTAGCAAATGTATTCGACACGCCTCATCTTTGAAACTCACACGTAGCTGTCAATTAAATAGTTCGAATGTCATCAAATGTTTGGGTTTCTTTTCGATAGAGCATAGTCATCTTCTAAAACATAAATAAAGGCACGGGATTTCAGCATGCAGAAGGTTTTATGGTGTTTTAATGCCTTTTTCATTTAGTTCGAATCCAACTCGGGCTGCCGGAAGAAATGAGGTTTAGAGATTCATCAATGGATAAGTTTACAGCATCTTGTTCTTGGACTTCGATGAGGTATGTAATTGTTTTCTTGGCGAATAAATAACTAATGAGATAGCCAGATAATCGATTACAATCACACGTAATCGATTATTCATTTTATTGTTTCATTTTAGACACATCGTTTCAGGATCACTTATGCATCTAGTTTCCGTACAGTTAATTTGCTGGATTTAAATACATGCTGTGCCACTATTGGACTCGTTATGCCATTATTGGACATAATTGTAACATTGCCATAGTCGTACATCTTATACGGAGATATAAAATTTATTTAAAGTATTTAATTAATCTAATCATTCCTACATTAACACGAGGGTTTTATTTTAATGTATTCGAGGGCTTGTATGGTGCAGCATATTTAGGCTAGCCCAATCGCCAATCCTACAAACAAAGATTAAGCCGTGCATTATTTATTCACATTTCGGTTACAGGATTAGACCATCCAACCTAATACATGTGTCAACGAACTCTTCATACATAGATACGGGTGGATAACCTAATCCTCGAACAGACGATTAGCACATGCACTATTTCAAAACATTCGTAACTTCATATTTTAATGCTTATTTCATTTAATAAGAAATTACTCTAATTTTCCTCTTTTTTAAGGAATATTAAGATCTCTAAAATATTTAATGCTTACAAAGTGGGATAAAATGTATTTTAAATAGATTGTTGCAAATTTACGCAAAAATGTAATGTTTGAAATGTTTTGCTCACTGAATTTAAGCATTGCAATAAAAATTAATCCTATGTATGTCTGTGTTAAAGTTTGGTATTTTTCAGAAAAAGTTGCTTTATATATATATATTATCGTATGATACTGTTTTCTTGTATGAAAGCTTGTAATTCTAGTAAAAGATTTTCCCTCTGTTGTCTGTTGCGCTGTCTTTAGTCCTTTACAATGTTCTTCTTTGCAAATGTTTTACGAAGGCAGTTTTCGTCATATGTGTATTGTTCCAACGCCATTTATAGTTTTTCATTTCTTGATCAATTTTCACAGGAAAAAAAGGGTGTTGTCATTCCAAAATTTGGAAATTTGTTTCTTCGTAACCGTAACCGTAAGAGCTTTGTTACACAATATCAAGCGCATTCCTTTTAATAACACTATCTAACATTTCACTTCGATTGGTTGAGCGGATAGACCCCTAGTGTTCATAAATCGGGAAAGTTTTTTAATGGCCACCCTGTTGGAGTGTGGAGTGTAATTCTCAGTGCTGGTGTCATGCTAGTCAGTTTAACTAACCAAATTTTTAGATATCAATTTTTTAAATCCTACTCCACATTGTTAGTGTTTCGAACTTAATGTTCTAAAACGGTTAGTATTTTAAGAAAGCATTGTCCGAAGAGTTGTTCATTTTAGAATGGCCATGCTGAGTTTCTTCCCGCTACTTTTTGCACTTGCGCTCTTTTTGTCTGTAGATGCAAGGTAAGATTACAGTTAAATTAAACTAACTAACAAAGGTGACATCAACCTGTAATCGTTAATTGTTTCCTTCTTACTAGTCCAAAAATGAATTTATAAAGTTATAATGCCACTGAACACAAAATTTACTTATTATTCACATTCTACACTGGTGTACAAAACTAAAGCAACAGTAGGGTTTTTTGCCATAACTCCACGAGAAATCATCTGAGAGACATGAAATGCAGAAATGAAGGAGAGTATTATGTACGTAAAGGATGACGAAAGCATCGGAGCTGAAAAAGGAATACACTGCATACGGTATGGAATCAAACAAAAAGAAGCTTTATTGAACGCATAGTATCGTGACTCATGATTGTCTATCCAAGAGGAAGAACAAGCAGATGTTCCTTAATATGGGATATGCGCTCCCCTCACTGCAATGGTTGCTTCCCACCGTCTCCGCATACTGAGAACCAGCTGGTGCAACATTGCTTGCGATAGGAGTGCCCATTCCTCAATCAGCATCTGTTTGAGTTGTTGGATGTTCTCCGGAGGATGTAAACGTGCTGCAATGCGTCTCCCAAAAGCATCCCACACATGTTCGATGGGGGTTTATTCTGGGAAGTACGCTGGCCAATCCATTCGAGTGATATCTTCACTTTCCAGTAGCTCCTCAACAGCAAGAGTCCGATGTGGCTGTGCATTGTCATCCATAAAAATTAAGTCTGGGCTAATGGCACCTCGGAACGGACGCACATAAGGAAGGAGTAACTCCTCGCAATAGCGATCCCAGGTTACAGACCGTCTGTCAAAAACGTGGAGCTCAGTTCGCCTGTTCAGCATAATGCCTCCCCAGACCAGGACCACCGTTACGGTGTCTTTCCTTGATGTTACTGGGATAAAACTGGGTTCCGACCTTTCTCCAAATGAAAACGCGTTGAGAATCGCTTCTGGTACTGAACCGACTCTCATCCGTAAAGAGGACACGACTCCATTGATCAGTTGTCCAGGTTTTGTTCTCTCTGCACCATAGTAAACGGTGCCGTCGGTCGCCAACTTTCAACGGGAGGCAGCGTTCAGGACGGCGGGCGAATAGGTCCCCTTTGTGAAAGCGTCTGGCCACAGTAAACCGCGACACTTGTCGCCCCGTTGCTGTACAGAGTTCGTGAGCAATGGCGCTTGCTGACTTCTGTCGGCCTCTTTTCGCCTGCAGGACGATATATCGGTCATATCGATATATCGTCCTCGAGTAGGCACCACCAACCTTTCTAACAGCTGTACCTGTGATTTGGAACGCTTTCCAAGCTCGCGAAACGACACTTTTGTTGATTCCGAACTCTGCAGCTACACTGGTGACAGTACGCCCGTCCTCCAGCTTTCCGATCATTCTTTCACGTGTGAAGTCGTCCAGGTGATTTCTTCTAGCCATATTTCACGAAATGACTCACTGACACTTACACCGAATATGTTCAATTGCGTCTCCGTCCTTTCTTTTATTCTACTGTTGAGCTGCGCGCGCCGACATCACGCGTTTTATGTACGCTCACGTCGCCTCTGACGTTTCGTTCCTGATATTTGCATACGCATGACGTTTCTACTGACTTACGTGATTCTTTGTACTTATCCCCAGACCTCCTTTTCTGCAATTTCATGGCTATCTGCTAAATTTTTACATTGTTGCTTAAGTTTTGCACACCAGTGTAGTTGTGGAAAGATGCAATGAAATATTTAGTGGAGTATATCTACAAGATAAAGAATTTAATAAGAATTTTTGTTTAAATCCCCTCTCGAATTACTTCTATTAGGTAATTCTTTGTATGGTCCACAATCACTAAATTTATCAAAATCCTGCACGACAATTGGTAAATTAGTGAGTTACTGAAATGAAGGCAAGGACGTTTTATGCTAGATCTTCGTTATTTTTACAAGCAATATTTTTCTGTATTAAAGTACATATATTAAATTGAGTATTTCATATATTAAATTGAGTAATGTATTATTTAAGAATTCATTATTGGAGAGAAACATTTTTAATATTCATTAAACTATTCTCAATTTAGTGAACATTTCGCTTTCAGTTTATACATTTTAAGATGGTTTACAAGCCATATGACGGCTTTGAAAAGAATTGTTCATACTTTCTTCATCTGTGAAATGCATAAAAATTGCAAGACATATATTTTCCTTTGAAAAGATGTTTTGTGATTGGTCTAAAACTACCTCTTTGCTTCTCTCGGACGTTTTCACATCTACAACTTCGAAATCCATGAGAAAGACATATTTAAGTCACTATCATAGTGATTTTCTAGAAAGTTCTGAAAATGCAAAATTAAATTAACTGATTTATATGCGACATACACTATCCATTCTTTTACTTTGCTTAAAATGCGAATTACTCTTGAAAAAAATGAAAAATGCTTAGAATTATGCAGCCGCTTTTGACATATCATTTATTTTGATCGAGCTCTTTTCTGTGTATCTGAAGTACGCAAAATACCGGCAGGTACGCTAAACGGATTTGGTCCGATTATGGAGTTAAAATAATATAAATGTGTTTTAAAATCGTTTTAAAGAGATTGAAAATTATGAAGTTAATTAAATCATTCCTTGATTTTCAAAACGCTGCACTTCTCTATTCTTAATGAAAAATATTAGTAATTTTTTTTTTTCAGAAATAGCTACTGTTGTTTTTCCTGCAATTTTAATGTATTGTAAAAATATATCTATTTAACGGCATTACTTTTACATTTTTTTTTAATTGCCACGTTTTTAACTATTCATACTATCCAACTTTTCCACTCCTGGTAGATTTCAATTAAACGGAGAATACACAATTAAATAGTCCAGTATTTCTTGATAATAAATTTTAATATATGGATGGCCTTCTCTGTAATTCAATGAAATTAATTCCTCTTAAATAAACTCCTTGTTTTTCCCCTCATCAATTTATTCATATGAAGAGACACTCATAAGACTTGAACTGTGCAGCGGTAACATTCTACTAAAAATATTTCCTCCTTCCAAATAAACCGATGATAGATTTTACCGTCAGGATGGCAGATACTCATTCTACAAGGCATACGTTGAGGATAACCGACCTTAGCTTACATACCCTTACATCAATGAAGGGAAAACATTCTAAACTCGTAACAGTTTTAGAAAATAATACTTTAAAATAAATTTTTACTTGTCATTCAAATGAACACAATTTTGACACTTTGGGAAACCTGTCCTGTTCAGCATTTGGAATTTTCCGCCAGTCGGATGCACTGGATTTGCGCGGTCTCTGCAGACAGTACCTGAAGTTTTTCCTCTCCATGAACTAAAAAAGAGTACTAGATTTCTCTAGACACGCTATAAAATACTGGAGGTAGGTCATAAAGAACTGTGGTATATATGTGATGGCCATAAATAATTTAATTTAACTATTATTGCTATACTGTAGTAAGTTTTCATGAAAGTGTTTTTGTAATACGCACAATAACTCAAATTAAATTATATCGGACGAATAATTTGCAGTTTAAATTATGAAACAGCTAAGAGGAATTTGCTCCCCAAGAAGTGTATATATATATGATAAACTTTCTTAGTTCTTGCTCTTCCTTCACTAAAAGAAATTTTAAAATATTTTCACTTAATTTATAAGAACGTTTCAACAATTTGCTATGTTTATTTTCCTTTCAAGAGCAGTAATATATTTAGATTAAAATACACGTTATTACGAAATGCCCAGTTGCGGTAACATAGTTTCCACGCAAAAAGCCTTTAGGGTTGTCAAAAAGGAGCAAGGAAAGGCAGGGTTGCCAGATTAGGCCCGAAATCGCCCATTTTGGGGACAAAATCGGCGATATGCCATAGATGATACGACAACATTTTAGAATTAATTTTTACCAGTTTTTCCCAGAACAGTCTTGAATGCAGGTCAAAAGCTATATGAATCCTGCCTATACGCAAAGTTACTACTCTGTGTGTATCGTGAGAGGTTCTATTACTATGCAGAGTTATTAGTAGTGCTTTGAGTTCTGAAATTAGCTTGAGAGCGATCGAACCGAGTCGAAAGCTGTACTTTAGTGCTTGAGGTACAGCTGTCTTCTTCGTTATCGCCTAATAGCCTGAAGGCTGTGCTGATTGTTTCACCATGTTTATCGAGTTTTACGACGACTATATATGTGTCTTTGGAACTCTCCTGTGTAATACAGGCAAATAGATTGTGTTTGATACTGAATCAAGTGTTATCGTCAATCATTCCAAATCCACGAACCTGTAGAACGCAACAATACGTTTACATATATATATTTACTGGTTATCATAAATTAGGAAAACTCACAAAAATAGCGATAACTCTCAAAAAAACGCCAAACCGTGTAAAATTTGAATATGTTGCCAACTAAGAGTAGCTGAGTAAAACTGCAATATGCAAGTTAGTAGCGCTGCCCTCGGAATACGTCATGTGCGAGGAGCATAAAGGTCCATGTTTGAGAGCAAGCCCACATATTTCACTGTGATAGTGACATCAGAAATCTGAGATAGCCAATTCGTAACAACGACCTCCAAGCATCATTTGCCTGCAGAACTATGGTGGAAAGCCATTGAGAGACTAGAAGCAGGACAAAGTCAAACAGATGTGGCTAAATGTGAGTCCTTCTGCTGTTCATAGACTTTGGAAGCACTTTCAAACCATAGATTCGGCATCTAGGAGGTTCAATCAAGGACGGCCAACTGCTACGACGAGCGTTGACATTATGTTCACGCAGAAATAGAACCGCTACTCCGACTCTTCTTAGATTCTCCCTTGCTGCAGTCACCGAAAAATTGGTATCAACGTCAACTGTACGTAGAAGGCTTCACGAAGGTGGCCGGTATGCGAGGCGAGCATCCATCTGCGTACCGCTCACGTCACGCTATTGAAGGGACCGTTTGCAGTGGGCACGACAACATGTAAACTGGACGCCTGATCAATGGAGGGCTGTTCTCTTTACGGATGAGTTCAGGTTTAGTTTAGAAAGCGATAGTAGGCTTTATTTGATATGGAGAGAACTTGGAACCCGTTATCATTCGTCAAGCATCCGTGAAAGAGATGCATACCGAAGAGGCAGTGTCTGTGTTTGGGGTGGCATCTCTTTGGGTGGACGCACAGACCTCCATGTCTTTCCAAGGGGAACCGTGAATGCTCAGGTTTATAGAGGTGACATCCTTGATGCTTATATGCGCCTATATGCCGGGACAATAGGTGATACTTTCCTGTTACAGGACGACAACGCAACACCACACAGGGCTCGCATCGTAGATGATTATCTTCAACAGGAAACAATTATACGCCAGGAGTGGCCAGCTCGATCCCCGGACTTGAGTGCTATCGAGCACGTTTGAGATGCTTTAGGGAGACGTCTAGCTGCTCTCAATCCGCCCCCTCAGACCCTCGCCGCGCTTCCAACTGCTTTGCAAGAGCAATGGTTCTCGCTTCCTATGGAACTGATAGACCCCATAATTGAAAGCATTACACATCGCTGTATGTGCTGTAGTGCTTCTAGGGGCGATCATATGCCATATTGAAGGTACTTTTCCTACAGCAAACTGACACCTTCGATTTGTTCATTTTATGCATGTGCTAATTTTTATACTAATATAATTGTCTGGTAATTTCTTTTTATGCTGTTTGATACCTTACTATGTGTTGTATATTGTGGGTAAGTTTCATAAAATTCTACATGTAACTTTTTCAGTAATCGTGGTTTTTGTGATTTTTCCTTAATTTATCATAACCAGTGATATGTCATATTTTCGGACCACAGTCGGGATGACAGAGTAGTAAGGCGAGAGGAAAGAGTAGACAACAAACTAAATTCAGCCAATTAACACCTTTATTTGCAGATTTTCAGACACACTAGAGTAATTCCTTGTAGACAATATATTCTTCAGTCAAAGCAGTTACGATAATTTCTTGTAGTAGTTCCTCGCGAAGCAGAATTTATACTGCGTAGATGCAAAAACGAATCTAAAGCCATTATTGGTCAGTTTTACTTTTAGTTAACCTTTTTCAAGCAGCGTTATGTAATTTCGAATGATCTAGAACCTGGGAGAATAGATGAATGTAGGTGGTGATCACCTAATTTAGCATGGTAATTTTTAGATCGCAATTAGTTTTTAAAACAGCTATCATATTTTGTTGTACCTTACATATATATATATATAGTTTAAGACAACTAATCACACAATTTTCCTTGCTATAAATAAGCAAAATCAAATAATTTGTAAAACATTTTTCCCTTCCTTCCAGCATGCCTTTGTCGTGTGACGGTAGCACACTCGGCGCGTATTCAAAGGGTCCAGGCTCGAGTCCTGGCGAGGCTTTGCCCATTTTTCAATTCTTCTGCTTTAAAAAATATCTTAATGATTCTACAATTTGATTAACAACCGTCAACAATTTGATTAACTACGTCTATAAAAATATAGGCTTATTTTTTAAAATAAAATATTAATTTTTAAATGCATTTGTAAACACTCATGATAGCAAAAAATGATATTATTTATGGTATGATATAGAAAGTACGAGAGCGAAAATTCGTACGCATTTAAAAATTCCATAAAACAGACTCGGTACATGTCCTTTCTGTGTTGGGGATGCTATCAGACTTCGATTTATCAAGCAAATAATGCACAGAAACAAGTTGCAGCGGCATTCAAAGAAAGTTCGACTTCCTGGATAACTTTACTTAAAAAAATTCGATTATTGGGAATCTCATGTATTTTGGCCTATATTCGCAAGCATCACATCTCTCCTAGGGGTGGTTATAGGTTGAGATAGGTAAGTTGCTCAGAATTACGATCAGTGCATGAGAAAGTAGAGCAATCATTTTCGATGAATAGTGATAGTCTTGCAGCTGGCATTTTTGTTATGCTCAAACAAAATACCAGAGCACCAAGTCATCACGTTCTGTACGACAAAGTTCTTGGGCATTTTATTTCACTGACAGAAGTAACCTTAAAACATATATTTGCAAAGTTAATAAATTTGTTTGAAGTGAAATAAGATTCTACGCGCACTAATTTCGTTAATTATGTTACAGCAAGAAATGCAAATAGTTCATATCCAACAAATCAAGTCCTTTAAGAAGGTGAATATTGTCTACATGCATCAAGGAAGACTTGTTTATTATAAACATAAATTTACTTGTATTACTGTGAGTTGCAGTTGTAGTGTTTCATTTATTTTTACTAATAGTTATTTTAATTTGTTAGCCGTTTCTTCTTCTCTTATTCCCCTCTCGTTTGTTAGACGTTTGATGACTGATGTTTCTTATTTAAATATGATGTTGTCCTCCTTGAACTAAGTATAATACTAAGAGTCCATACATAACATATATCCAAATTATTTTCTGAGAGAAGTTTGCAGAAATATCCTGTGTATACAACTGTAAGGTTTCTCCTTCAATCTCTTGACTCTTTTCGTGAGCATAAACTGTGAAACCTTATGTGGAGGACAGTGAGCAGATCTAGGCTATGTCCTTAGTGTTGAAAAACTACAAAGTCAGGAATGAGGGTTTAAAAGTGACCCTTTAATTCAAATATTTACAACTCTTCAAATCGAGAGTAAGCCACTACTTGGGCTGAACTAAAATAATATTAAACTAAAGTGTGTTAACAAATTCAATACCTAACTTAATTCTAAATAGGACGGCGAGGGAAGCTTAACTCTTAGTGAAATGCAATTATGCGAATTTCACTAGCAAACACTGGTAATTGCAAATTGCCTATGAAGGCGAACTTTCAGCAGACAGAGGAAATCTTTTCGCGCACAGCCTTACGGCGATAAATCCAAGGCTCTGTCTTTCCCCTCGTTAACTCCTGCCTTTTAAACTGCTAACAGATATATGCGATTTGCATAAATATCTCACTCGCGCTAAATTCGGGCAGCAACTGGAACTTTGAGAATTCGATAGGAAAGTTCAAACTAAAAATAATTTGGTTAATTAAAATAATGAATGCTACACAACTACTTTTACAAAGATATTATTTAACAACATGTTTTTGCGAAACGTTTCTGAGCTTTCAGAATCATAATAATTATAGAATTTCGCACTTGAAATATTATATGGTTACTATCTAAACCAGCGGTTCTCAATCGTTTTCAATACGCGGCGCACTTACAGTTTGTTTATTTTTTTAGGACTTCCTGGTTGCAATATTTCTATCATAACGTTAATCAGGCACAGAAGTATAAACAACATTTCAGTAAAAAAGTATTATAAATTTAATTAATAAAAAAACATACAAATCAAATATAAATAAAAGAAATCGTCAGTAACAAATTTGAAAGTCTTTGTGACAGTAAGCTTGTTGATCCCCATATAGTTTTTAAATCTCGGAAGATGGCTTGTTACAGCTCTTCTCATTTCTTGATCCACACTGGTTTTTGAACGATGTTTGGTCTTTATGAGAGCAGCAGCTGAAAACCAAGCTTCTTCGCAAAGGGAATGAGGATCCTTACAGCTTTAGAACTTAAAGTTGGATACTCACTTTTGTTTGAAACCCAAAACTCCATTCAATCTGAACAAGCAAATTTTGTTATCAGGCTGCTGTTGCAAGAGAGTCTGATTAAACTCTCTTGGTCTCGTAAAAGGAAATAATTTTGTATCAGCATAAATTTCTCTATATTATCTTCCGCAAAGTATTTGGTAACCAGCCAATGAGCTTTGAAAGGAGTTCCATGAAAAGGACAGCAATTCCTATAAAACAACGACTTTATTTGAAATTGTGACTGGTGCAATTTAAAAAAACAATCTTGATCACCATCGTCCTTCAATTTTTTGATCCAGAACTGCAGCTTTTTCTAAACCCCGAAATTTTCACACAAGTTTTAAGATGTGCGTGCATTACCCTGTAGTGACAGATTTAAGACCTTTAGTTCGTCGAATATACCGCCCTAATATGCTAGTGTAAGTAAAAAGTCTAGTTCGGCTAAATACTTAACGATCACATGACCCTCCTCTTGCAGAAAAGAATGAATTTCTTGAAGCAGTTCAAACGGATGAGATATGAAATATTCACGCAAAAGCCATCGTGACCTGCAGTAGCATAGCAGAGGCGTGTATTCCTCTTCCATACCTTTGCATAGCTCTTTGAAAAAACGTTACTGTCAGTGTTCTAGGTTTTATGTAGTTCTGTATGTCTATAACACAGTATAATGTCACACTCAAACGAGGACTAAGCGACTTCAGTGCGAGTGCTTCCAAGTAGATAATGGAATGGGTCCACACAGCATGCAGTGTTTTGCTACAAATACATACACGCAGTCTCGCACAGCAGCCGGGCATTGATTGAGTACTATCAGTACATACGCAGATGAACTTTTTCAAATGTAGATTATTTTTCGTTATAAAAGTATTTTAAACAAGTTTTGATGCTTTGCGACTCCAATGATGCTCTTACAGACCAGAAGATCTTCAACGATAATGTTAGCATCCAAGAAGCGTACATAAGGCATAAGATCTGTATCTTTATTACTATCTGTAGTGTCATCTAGCAGACCGAGGTCATTTTCTTTCATTATCTCTGGCAACTGATCGTTGGGATTCTGAAATATAGATTGAAGTCTTCGCCTTTTAGTGTTGTTGGATGCAGGTACCTTAGAAATGAGTTTTTCCGCCATAAATATTGACCATGTCGAGAGCAGTTTTTTCTCCACCATTTATTGAAGTCTTGTCATTCAAATTATCAGTACTATCTGTTTGCTTGTTTAATAACAATCTTTTCATTTTGTGAAATGCCAGTAAGGATTCGTTGATTTAATGCAATATTTTGTCGAGATCAAGAATTTTTTTTTTCATTGACGTGTACGATTGTAAGACCTTCCCCATCGTTCTTGAGTTTGATACTGGCGGATGCAAACAGAAAACAGAAACGCCAATAGATGGCTTTGCTGAGAAGACAAGTATAGCAGTCTTATGACAGGAGGTGTAAAACATGTAAGGGCATAATGGAGTACAATCTGATGCAACACTATAGAATTATTGCCAATTGAAAGAATAGCGCGTTAAAGAAATTAAGAGCAAGACTTACTCGATTATAAGGATTAAAAGCATATTAAAGGGAGAAATATAAACGTAAAAATTTAATTTAAATGGAATTAGATGACCAATCGAAATAGAAATTTTGGAAAAAATTTAAGGAACTAATATTTTAAGAAACAGAATAAATTAATGAAAGTATACTTAATAAGAAATAGGACCGAACTTTCAACGCAAGTCTTGTCTCTCCATGAAACAAGGAAGGGGCGCCTCAGGACGCCGCTGTAGACAATTTGGGAACCCATGATCTAGACCAGCGATTTTCAGCCGCTGGTACGCGTACCACTGGTGGTATGCAAGAGAAACATAGGTGGTACGCCAAAGAAATAAAGTATTTTTAACTTTTAAATTAAAAAATTTCGTGAAGAAAATGATTAATTGATAGAAAATTCCTGTGATCGAACTGTAACTGAAGATTTGAAAAATAACACACTTGTTAAATTTTGGCTGAAAATAAAGCTATTAAATTTTTATCGCCATCTTTGAAAAGTAAATACAGAACAAAATCAAAAGTGGATCCTAATTTACGGTTAAAACTAAGTGAAATAAGACCGCACATAAAGACATTAATCTCTCTTAAACAGGCCGGAATGTTGCACTAAATTTTAGAATTAAAGTATTATAACTTCTTACATTTTGATAATTAAAATGGTAACCAATATTTAATCTAAGAAAAAAGCTAAATATGTGTGCATATTTAATGCAAATAGCCAATATGTTGTGCAAATGGCAAAATACGTACATTTATTTTTTAATATTTCAATTGAGAAATTGAAAAATAATCATTGTAAAAAATGTAGTGGTGGTACTAAAGTTTTTCAGTTTTTGTTTAGATGGTACGCGTTAGTCAAAAGGTTGAGAACCGCTGATTTAGACTATTTCTTGCTTAAATCAATATTCTTTCATATGATAAATACTGAGAAATCGCTTTCAAGCCTAGTAATATGTGCCAAGGGCCAAGAATGTTGTTTTGTAACTTCACTAAAATTAGCACTCTAAAGGGGGCACTGCATTGAAATTCAATAAAACATATTGTAGCATTACACGTGTAAGATAAACAGCATCATATGGCTAATATACTTATTCTGTCCAATTCAGCCAATACAAACTGAATAAACGTTTTTTGAATTTTTTATAAGAATATATTTTTAAATGTGAGTTTCCTATTGAAAAACTGATTTTATTTTATTCTTATTTATTTACCCATAAAAACAATTCAGGATTAAAAATATTGCAGATATTCGTTTCATACGATTTAAATTGAGTTTCGATGAAATTTTGATAAACCATTAAACTTACAAATGATTACACAGAGAATCAATTTCTTTCAAAGAGCACTTGGCATTTATTTTCCCATCAATCTGTTAGTAATACTGAATTTTGTACTGAATATATTGCCGTATTTGCTTTTGAATGTGATTGAAAATGTAACTTCCCATGAAATTTTTATTAGGAACTTACAGTTTTTGCTGTTTAATATATTTCTTCCTGATCCTGGATATTATTCGTAATGTTTTCAATGATTTCGTTTCCTTGAACTATATTATTTATAAAAGCTTTTTCGCAAAAGCTCTTCGGAAGGAGAAAAGTGCATCAATAATTGCTTGTTGGATCATTTTTATTGACTGATTAGGCTTAAATAAGATCCGATGCGCATTAAGATATTGAAATAAATGAAAATTAATTAAGCACATAACTTCCTTTAAAAGATTCAATCATGCAAATTGTAAAAAAGATTAGCTTATTCAAATATTTAAATCAGTTATAAAATAGAATAAATATATAAAAGCGTTATAAAGATAATATTACACCGACTACTATCTTATATGTAATACAATTCGAATAATTATTAATTATTACGATAATTATTTTTTCAATTATTGCTCTAAATATTTATTTGATATTAAACTACGTCAGATGTATAATATAAATCACCTTATTAAAATTTGTTCAGTATTGCTCTGTCTTGTATTTCACATAAGGTTCAAAACACACTTTTCGTCTTTCCTTTTACCATTACTCATGCTTTTCTCTAGGGCGTAGATCATAGTTAAATATATCGATTTTTTTAGAACTCCAAACTAAAGGAGAAGAATGGCTCAGATATGCATTATCTGACATGTATGTATTAATTGACTTTTCAATAATAATGACTTTTCTTTAGCGTGTATATTTGTATATTCGGATGAATTGAAAATTTTGCAGTAATTGCATAAAAGCATATAAAAGAATGATTTTGGAATTATGCGTTTTATAAAGCTTCATTACAATAACGGAAAATTCTAAACTTAATTTATAACTGCTTAACTTTAGCTCCATTTAAAGTTCGTCTTTAATTTGGTTATTTTTCTTTTCTTTTCTACGAATCATAAAATGCTAATTAATACACTGCTGGCTATTTAAAATGCAGCTCTACGAAAGAAACATCTAATAGGCTTACAATCTGCCCTTTGCTTAAATATCAGTAGCAAATTATTAACATTGCAAATGCTGTTACACAAATTATTATCATTGCGACGTATTATGCAAATCATTCGCTTCAGTTACGCCGCCTCAAAAGCAGCATAAAAAAGGAGAAAAGTCGATTGATTGAAATATTCGAACCGTTTGTTTCCCAGCAGTTCTTATAAGAGGACGCTTCATTATATCTCATCGAGGAAAAAAATCAATTATTCCAGTAAATTTCTGAATTAATTATGTAGAGACATTAGGGATTTATGAAGTAAGAGAGATTGAAAAATTAGCAACACCCTCGCCGGGAATCAAACCACTGGGTTACGCGTCGAGCGTGCTGACCGCTACGCCACAAAGGCATGCGAAGAAAGCGGGAGAAACACCTTATATACTCCACCATTTAAACGGCCACTGGGGATTAGGGGCCCCAATCGCCAAATCGTGATGGTGGAGAATCCTCATAAACCATCATTTTTAGTTCGGCCGTCACTTGTAGAGACATTAGGTTATTTCGAAGAAGAGAGATTGAAAAATGAGTAACGCCTTCACTGGAAATCGGACAACGGACCTCTCGGTTACGCGTCAAGGGTGCTGAACACTATACCACGAAGGCATGCGAAGAAGGCGGGAGAAATACCTTATAACTTTATTAGACTTATATTATGGCTTATAGAAACTGAGCATTACTTTTTCAAGAAATCAGTACTCATATTAAACATCATCAATCCAGAGTGATGCGAATATGGAATCGGTAGATCTAAGAGGGACGGATTAATAAACAGGAACGTAAACAGAAAGGAGCACATGCTGTCGCATACGTAAAAAAGTGAAGTGTGCATGCCTTTACCAAAGAGTCAATACCTTTTCCCAGAAAATTATTCGAAGATCGACTTGGATTTGTCAATTTCAAAGTGTCCAAACATTTTGTGTGCCCCTACTAAAGATATTAAAAGGTTTTTAAACAGTAATATCACAGAAAAATTGTCTTCTTGTATTACCCCTCCCTTCAGAAAACTGACATTGAGAGACAGACCACTACTAGTTTTTGCATTAGTGTTGAAGACCACAAAGTGGTATTCTAGTCAGGTCTGTAGACCTCATGATGAGATAAACTGCCTCCCAACTACATAGTTTCACTTTCAATCTCAACCATATAAAGGGAACTTCATACATTTGCATGAACTCTATGTATAACGCTTTCATTGTTGGATTGGTTTCAGACATTTGCAAAGCTGATTTAAGCATTTTCCCGCGAGCGCTATGGAATTGCAGGGCTATGGGTTTTGCAGCAACAGGTTTAATTGGCATTTGTACTACAAAGTGACCATATAGTTTTCGACAGTAAGCCCGAAAAATGCATTCCTTACAATATCTGAGCTCTTTACTTGTGGTAGAATACGTTCTACATTTTCTATCTCCCAGAAGAATTTAAGTGCTTTTTTTAACTCGTACGTTATGCACAGATAAGTAAGAATGATCAATAAATGAAATATTTTCTGCTGAAATGGACTTTTCAATTGGACCTATCGCCAGATAATCAAATACAGTTTTTTCAGACAATTTTCTCAGCTTTTAATGAACTCGAAAAATAACTCGGCTCAAAACAATAAATCAGTTTTATTGAGTTTGTAAAATTCAGGGTCTGTAAAAAAATCCGGGAATTTTTTATTTCCGAAATGTTCTTATATGTATTTAATCTTATTTATCTTGGACTTTAAATCTGATAATTCATTTTTTGTTTGAATATTTAGAACGGAACCATTAATTTCTGAAAGAGGAGCAAAAATCTTTTCCTATTTTAATCCCAATGAATTAGTACATTCAGCCCTTATAAAATTACAGTGAGATGGTGAGTCAAGTAAAGTAACCATAGGATATTTTCATTGAAATAACTTTTAAACACGAACAATACAGTACATAATCAAACTCTTTTCTTTTTAACAGTCGTTATTAAGGATTAAATGGGAGTCAATACATTGCCATCTGTCTGCAGCTTTTCAGTTTCCGATTCAGTTAAAGCGCGTGTTTAATCTATTCAATTATCTGTACAATACTGTATGATGTTTAATTTGATAAATCGAACAAGTGATGTTTGCCCTAAATTCGAATTCTTTATGAGATTCGAATTCTTTATGCTAACCTCTCGACTTGCGTGTTAAATTATGTGTTACGTGTGTTAAAACTCTTAAGAGAACAAATTTTCTTCCTCTGCCAAATCAAGTTTGTGTTAAGAAAAGCCTATTTCCTGCGCACAAATCGGTGAAATTTGGTTCTGATCCTCTTTTCCTACACTGCCACTTAAATTCCGGCCAATGCGCTTTCACGCAACTTTAAACATTCGTCCTAGCAATGTGTTTTCACTGTTAAAAAAGAGTTCAAGTAAGTATTTCCATTTCAGTTCTCTATCATTTGCTCTATCACTATCGCCACTGTCAGATAAAACATGCTTCCGTGGCGTAATTGGAAAACCACGTCGTTGTAGCATCGACGCATTGGCCTGTAAGGCAATATACCGGTCATCTGCGGGTGTGCTTCCTCGTGGACGACCACTACTAAACCCCCGGATAGCTGTTCCTGTAGTTTGAAATTGTCTCCAAAGTCGTGAAACGATGCTGCGAGCAATTCCGAACTCTGCAGCCACACTTGTCACACTGCGGCCTTCCTCCTTCTTCCCAATGATTCGACCTCGGGTAAAAGCATCCAGATGTCGTTTAACAGATTGATTATTCGCCAATTCTCGCTGAGTCAGCAACTCGGTATAATTTTAACTGCTATACGGCGTGCAATCTCTTTGCCAGAAATACTGATCTTACACCGACAACATGCTTTATACTACTCAGACACTCCCCCATTACGTCTTCCTGCATATCTGCGCATGTGCTACCGTACATCACCTTACTTAATCTCCTGATTGGTCTTTCTGTCCACTCTGCCTCTTCGTTCAGCTGATATGCTAATTTTTCTACTTCGTCCTTAATTTTTGCACACCAGTGTATGTTGAGACATGCTTTGGAAGCCTTCCTCCTTCGCCTAACCAATAGTAGGCACTCCACCTGTACCTGTAGTTGCGTTGTTAAGCCTGATAAATGTTGGGAACTTGTCTAGCATTCCCTTGCAGATAAAACGGTGGAGCTGCGGAATTGCCTTTCGTTGCTTGGTTCATTAGTGTGAATATTAAGCATGTGGGGTTTTACTTATTTAATTCCAGTGTTCTATCTTAGAACCCCCACGAACACTAACACGTGAATAATCGCTTAAGTGTGTGAATAAACAAGTAACACTTAAGAAGGGTGAGCTACCCTTTATTTCTCAGAATAAATACAATCTACTCCTAGCTTCGAGTATACACAAAGCCTCCACTTTGGCTTGAACTTAAATAATTATGAATTTAAACTAAACTAAGCTTAACTAAAGCTATCGTAAAGATATAGCCGAAGCTATCAGGTTTCTAAGCCAAGCAAGGGCCTAAAGTATGGCCGAGCGTAGTAGCTAAAAAGAGAGTGTAGCCAAAATGCAAACGAGAGGTAGTCATTGAATTCAGTCAGGAAAATCAGACTTTCTCTGTAGAAGTCGGTGAAGCATCGACTTAAATAGTACTCATTTTATTCATAGCGTTTCTGAAATTACATTCTGGCAGGAAATTGTAAGCTGAAGTTAGAATAAATAGTACTCCAAAACTCACAATATTACATTGGTGCCGTGACCTTTGTTCAGTAAGTGATCACGTTGTGAAAATAACTATTTAATATTTTAAATTTTCTAGTTTTCTGGATCGTTTTGAGTGTACTTATTTCATGTGAATTAAGGGTTATCATGGTATTTTAGATAGCTATCATGTATTGCACTTTTATGTTCCTTGCAACTCAAATAATGATGAATTTAATAGAGGAATTCAGTGATTTAAGTTTTATACAAGATATGTTTTTCAAATTAGCAGACGCGGTACTGCACATTGGTACCATCGAAAAATCTTTGAATGTTTCCTTGATCTATTATTTTGAAGCGTATTTTGCTGATCATACCAAAGGTTCTAGGCTAAATATGACAATCAGGAGTTTAGTGAGTATTTGTGTATCAATTTTTGGTGTACTTGTCAGTACAATTAGGACTTTTAGTGAAAGCTTGAGGAGGAAAAGGCTCAAATTTTTACTGATGTACACTAAGACAAGAGACAGCTATGTGTATCTTGAAACTTTTGTGTGTGCTTATGGGTCACTTATTCAGCCTGGATATTTTTTAAATGTGTAAATATGAGGGGTAAAGCTAGAATATGGTTAAGAAGAATAGTGACTTTTGTTCTGTACTCATTGAGAGGGATTTCTCTGTTGTGCAAGGTAGTTTTGGTTAATGAATTTCTTTCTTGGTTGGACTTCTGGTAGAGTTTAGAAGTTAATTCTAGTTTTGGATAAAGTTATGTATTTATTACCTTCTTGTTATCAAGGTTGTTTTCAAGTTTTTTGTTTTGTTTTCTGGTGGATTCTGTCAAGGTCCGTAAAATGTAAGTTCTCTGAAGCTTAGTGTATGTGGAAGAATTGAGAGTTTTAGTGGTGATAGGAAAGTGGTAGATTTGAGTTATAAGAAATGATTTTTAGAGATTTTGAGATTTGAGTTTAGGAGTATATTTTTTTAGTTTAAGCACTTCCTTCTTATGAGAATTTTGCCTTTGTTGTTTGCAGTTTGGTCTTGCTGGTAAAGTTGTAATGTCTCGAAAGTTGGTTTTCTTGCAACACTTGCTCTTCATAGTTTTTCTTGACCACACACCAGGAAAACAGGAAATTGGTTCTGAGAAGCTATTGTTGTATCTCTTTCATTGTGACGGTATTCAGGATTGTAGAGTTTCAGTCAGCGCACTTTTCTTTAGGAGAATAATGGATTCCGTGTTCTCTTTCAACGTGTCTGTGGTTTCGCTTGAGGCGTAAAGTTTGAAACTGTCATTTGCAATACAGCGCTTTTATCAGCTTACATGGACGCTGTAAAGAGTTAATGTTTGGATAGAGGTGTTGCTAAATACTGCTACTTAGGTCACAATTCACCTTTTGGAAGAGTTTGATGCAGAATAGATCTCAGTTTTTCTCTAAAGTGGGGGTATTATTTTTGAACTCTTTCTTGATTTTTGTGGATGATGTTCTAGTAACGTGCTTCAGTCCAGCTGTGATTGAATTCTCTTGGCCAGTTTGAATTTCTCTGTGGACTTAGTTGATTTATTATGAACTCCTGATTTTTTTTTCATGGTTTCATTTGACTGACTTGGAGTTATTAGTTGTTTTACGCAGGAGACTAGGTTATGTTGTTCACACACTGGTCTTTAGCTTGAGTTCTCAATATTATTCCGTGGCGACACTTCACTCTTGTTGCTTGAATTTTTGGCTTGATTCAACTTATATTGAATCACTTTAGAATTTGTTATGATTTCATTTAAGGAATACTTTATAGGAAAATTTGATTTCTGTATCGCTGATCTCAGTGCCCATTTGAATTTGTGTGCAAACTACATATAGTGTATTTGTGACATTGTATACAATTTCGACTCAGAAGAATTTAGTAGGACTTTTCATTTATTGCTTTAATTTTTTAAGTTTATTCAAACGATAATTTGTGTTGTATATGCATTGAGTTGTATTATTATTTTTTGTTTGTGTTTTTTTTATTATTCAAATATGTATTTGAACAGCGTACTCTTGATACTAGTTTCAGATTTGATTTCTTGGGATTGAATGTTTGAGCAATCACGTTTTCTTTTCATTTTTTCTTTTGTGTGTGCGGGAATCTTTCGGCTGATTCCGAGGTCCCGTTTGTGTAGCATTCTACTTTCTTTTTTTAATTCTTAGACGGGATTGTTTTGGGGTTCCCTTCTTGGAAGTTCATGATATAAGTAGTTTGTTTCTGCTGTTCGAATATACTTATGTGACATATCTTTATTTTGATTTGTTTGAATTACTTAGTGTATTTTCTTTTCATTAATTTTTTTTATGTATTGGCGGCACGTTAATTATTTTCGTTTATGTAATTATTATTGGATTGTATCTTGTCTTCTTCAGTTACGAGTATTTAGACAGGTTTCTTTAGTGATAGTTTTGCCGCGGGTGAATTGCTACGCAAAGTGTTCTTACTCCTTTGAAAGGGTTGTTTGTTTCCGTTTACGTTGAGGAAGAAGAAACAGGAGGCTGAACTTCGTTTCCAGTATGTCTAGTATGTCTGATTTTCTTCGGGCGCAGTATACTAAGCTGATAGGTCAGCTTGGAATTTTTCGAGCATTGTTATTTTCTGCTACAAGTGGAATTGTTCTGAGCTCCTAAAATTACTGAGTTTTTGCTTCCCTTTTCGTGTTTAAAGCCTGAAGGGGGGTAAATCGCACACTATGGCTTCTAACTAAAAGGATTTTCCCATGTTTGCATTGACAACTGTTTATTACTTGATGTATTTATGTTTGGACTCAGCAAATTGCAACAATAGTAAGAATGTTCAATGTAAAGAGAACTGTATTCTCAATATGACTGAAAAATAATAATATAAATATTTAGAACTGCTTACAACGAACAGACATGTAACACTAGCACTATTGTAGAGGTGCGGATGAACTTTTTTTTTTGTCATCAAATTGTTTGAGTTCATGATATTAAACATATTATTCTTGTGTTGTTCTTTTGATTTTGTCATAGCTTATACGTATTTCAACACTTTTAGGTTTGATTAATTAAGTTAGTTGATTGATGCATTTTATTAATTTTTTTATGTTCATGTCATGAGTGTCTTAATTAACAATTATTTTAATTAATTTTGTTTACTTTGAATACACATTTTGGGTTTATGATTTAATGTCTCATTCACCTCACTGTCAACGTTTTTATTATGTTTTATTATGTACTGATGTTATATGTAACCTTTACTTTAATTTCACAGTGTTGGTCATGGTTTCTTGAATCATTTGTTTGGTTTGGAAAATTTTTGGTGAACCAAAAGAAAGGTCACTGTTTTGGTGAACCAAAAATTTTCCATCCGTACGGGGATGTCATGTTGCTAATTGTTCGAATTCTCGTTTGAGAAACTAATTATACGTAAGTTACTGCGCTTTAGGAAAAATTGGAATATTTTTATTTATTTCCATGAATTAGTGATTTAATGTACTAATATTTTTATATTTCGGTAAAAACCAATGCTTCAATGATATTTTTACTTTATTTTATTTTTGCCAAGAAAGCTTCGTTTCCTTGTGAAGAAATTCAGGACAGGGGTGAATTTCGCTGTGTCATCTTTCTTCTGTTTTCTTCGTAGAACATTCTAGAAAGAAAGTTGCATTATTCCGTTGCTTGAATAGACTGCATACGTGAGGAATTTAGACGGGTTAACCTTTCACCAACAAGGAAAGGTCACTGTTTTGACAATTTAAGTGTCTGGTTTGGCTCTGGGTTTTTGAACAGTTGCGCGGGCGCAGTTAGCACATTTTTATCATTTGGGTGGAAAAAGAGGAAATTGGTCTCTAATGATAAGACGAAAATCTAGTTTTGTGGTAGCCTGCGTCTTTTCATGATGGGAGAGAGAATTTTGAGTACGAGACAGTTGTTGCGAAGTCGCCTAAGGATGATGTAGTTTCCTCTTACATACATGCATACAACTGTGCTGAGATCCTGAATAGCTCTCCAACACAAAAAGTCTAATAAAACGAATGGAATATCAGACAACACTTACAAACAGTTTGGGAATAAATGGAAAAATCAATATCTTCTTGATTTAAAATATGCTTATTGCTTCGATACACCCGAAATTAAGAAAAATCTTAAAATTGTTGATATAGTTTTACTTGAAGGAACAACTAAATCAAAGTTCCTCCGGGATTTAGGTCGAATAATTTAAGTTTTAAAGGACGTGATGGTCTTGTACGATCATTTGTGGTAAAAACTAAAAAAGAGGACTTTAAGAGACCTGGTACAATTGATATACCCCCTTGAACTATCAGACTGAAAATGAGCTAATTTCGTAACCTTTATTTTTTCCTCATATTTCATGTTCACTAGCATTAATTTTAGTTAATTAGTTTAGTTATTACTAATAATTTGCTGTTTGTAATTCAATTTAATATTTGCTTATTGAGCAATATTTTGATTGTATGCTGTTAACTATGTTTATTAATTTTATCGAATTTTCCTTTTGTTGTTTATTGCTTGAGAAATGCATCAGATTTAGTCAAGACATGATTTCCTGTTAGTAAACACGCTGTGATTGAAAATTCGAAGCGACTATTGTAACCCGCTTAGAAAAAGTACTTTTTCAATCAGGATTCTTAATAATTAACGATCTACCATGTTTTGAAAGAAATTTCAATATTTCACTCAGTGGAAGAAATTCATCATCTATAATGGACCGTTCCCACCAGCTCTTTTAACGGTATCTAATTAAACTGCACAATAAACATAAGAAAAGTATCTCCTGCATTTTCAATTTTCACATCCAAGGGTTCTATTTATCTCAAATATTTTTTACTTGAATCAAGTAGTTTCAGATTCTGAGCATGGGATTCACAAATTGGAGAGGGAAAATTTAAGAATTTTTAATTCAACGAAGACAGTATCTCATGTTTATGAAAATATCTCTCTGCAAGGAGATCCCACGAAATTTTGAAATTACTGCCAGTAACGGTAAGTGACTGCACTATCTTTTGAGCATCCCCTTTTGAAACCCATTTTAAATACTGTAAATTCTGAGCCTCTGACAATCTTTCATTTTTTTTCTACAGCTGCATGAAACAAATAGGAAAATGTTAACCATTCATCAATATCACCAGAAAATGTCTGTAAAGACAAAACAGGAAGTTTAATTTTAATAGCATGAGATGCTTTCGTCAGCACTGTTTGTATTGCTACTACAGAATCAGCTCTGCTTCTGTTACATCTTGAAATTGCTGTGTCTAAATTAGCTAATATTTCGCCTTAGCTTTCAAACAGTTTCCCATTCTCCACGGAATAAGTCTCAATTTCTTCATCTTTGCTACACAGCCCAATAATTTAGCGAAAGCATCATTTAATTCTTCTGTTATAGAATAGGATCTATTTCTTCTAACATTTAAGCTAGCAAAATTCAATTTATTTATTTTATCTAGGGTTTTGCTCTAAACGGGTGATTGAGGATTTTACTCTCTTTTTTTTGATTAAGTAAAGTCTTTAAACTCTCCATTATGAATGCAGAATACAATCAAGAACACGAAATTGCAATTAAATGGACGAAATCGTACTAAATGAATTATGAGATATAAATCAATTAAACGCCTGAATTGTATTAAAGAAATTATCAATTCACCACAAGGTGAAAGAATCACAGTGGAAAATGAGCTTCCCACAAGTTGAAAGGAGTCATAGTAGGAAATGAACTCACCACAAGTTGATAGCATCACAGATAATCATACATGATAAACAAATAAATAAATAAATTAGTTCACTTTCTAAAGTAAGAAATGAATTACTATTTTAAAAAAGAAAACATAAGATGAATTATATTAAAATAGTACATAATTTCCTTATGAACGCCAGACCTACTTGTGTGGTACTTAATACAGCTTCTCAGCGGCTGGCCTATTTTGTGCAACATTTAGATTTTCAGTAAGGAGATTACAGTTTCAAAAAATTTTATTTTTTTTAGGAAATCTCTACTGTTAATCAATGCAGAATCTGTATGCATGTGTGTATACCTGCTCCTTTTATTGGGAAAAAAAGGCAGCGAATTTTGAATTTCGATTTTTTTTATCTATTTCGTCTTTTGTGCGAATTAAAAAAAACTTTTGTTTAAAACCTCAGCAATATGAAAGTTATGTTTTTACACCCTGGAAAGCGAAGTGTATTTTCATTTGCGTATAACTGAAGCCTGCGTTTCAGAAAGAGTTTACAAATAAAACGATTTAATTAACAGTATAGAATATAAATAAACATAAGTGTAGAACATATATAATAAACATAAGTGTAGAATATTCCCTAATGATTTCAGTAATGATTTATACACGTGTGCTATATAAATAATTTGTTAATGTATCCGGAGTTTTATATACTACATCATTTTACATTTACTGTTCATAAATATTTTGTAGAGCCTCATAAATTTCAGACAATTATCTTTTGCTCATATTTTCAGTAAAGTTCGATAAAAATATTTATAAATAAATGTTGATAAATATCGAAAAAAAATCGGTGAATTTGTTTTAAATGGCAGTTTTATGGAATAAAACGTACTTGAAAAAAGCTCGTAATTTTAAAATCCATAGATCTATATACTAAAAGTATGCTTACGATTGGGCATTTAAGTATCTTTTGTATAAATAAAGTAAAAAATGTCTTTTGTAACCGTAGCCTAATTTACACTGATTAACCTGATATTAAAAATTCGTTTCGAATATTCGTACATTCTTTCATGAACAAACCTGACCGAGGAAATGCAGCATCATGAAAATTTCTTTGCATAATTATGGTAATTGCTAGAATTAAGCAGATGAGTAATTATGGTAATTGCTAGAATTAAGCAGATGAGTAATTCATGTTAAGGATTGAAAAGGAAATATTTTACGTTATAAACTAGCGAAATAAAAAAGGAAGGAAACACGAGATAACCTAATAACTGTATTCTCTATCACTGTAGGAAACCCGCTTGTCGAACTGTTTTTTTTTTGAGAAGATATGGGCAGTTACAGAATGTGCCTGGCAGATAACAATCTGTTTCGACAATCAGAGCTACAGGTTACCTGACCTTTCGGTAGAGGTTTCGTTTCAGGCGTACGAACAACTGGCTAGTTCTTTCGACGCATCGCAGCTGAAACAAATCTACTCTGCAAAGGTTTAGGACAAGATGGACTGAAAAGGGAGTATGGATCGTATGGATATACTGCACCTGAATGGATGTAAGAACGCTTGGATCAACGCATCCGAATGTATTCAAATCCTTACAAAGCACAACTTGTCATATTCGATGCTTCAGTATAAGAAAGAAAACGTTTTAGGCAGTTAGTCGAAAGCTTGCAGTCAAGCCACGTTTTAAGGACTGTCACTGACGCAAAGTAATTGAATCTAACGATTGCAATGATATAAAAACTCAATCTCTTGAACCACTGAATGGAACATGTAGTGTACAACCACGAATCTGGTTTCTGCTTTACTAATGTTAGTCACCGAACCAGACTCTGTGAGAGATGCGGAATCAATCTCAGTACTGTTGCGACTAAGAAACGTACTACTCGACAAGGCAGCATCAGATTTAGGGCACCATTGTCATGGATAGGTCACTTCTTTTTCGTATGAGGGGCATAATGACGGCACGACGATACGTGGGTGGAGTATTTCAGTCGGTTGCAACCCTCTAATTTCGGTGGCTGCAGAATGCTGTCTTCCAACAAAATGATGCCTGACTGCACACGACAGTAATTAGCAGATTTGCAGTGTACCCAAACGCTTTTTTGATCCTCAAAGTCTCCAGGTGTCACACTGGTCGACAATTTGTAGAAACTAAATGGCATTGTTCAATTGATCTACTCCAGCAGCAGTCAGAAAATTAACTGTGGATAGGATAGTTGAAAACGTACAGTCATTCATCTCTTAGATCACTATCCGCACGCTGATTTCATTTGTACCTCAAGGGGTTACTTCTTTTACCATCCCAAGATGTGATCTCTGTATTGCATAATCTTGCTGCAATTGAAATCACGTATTTAGAAAACAAAATCTAGCATCTAACATTAAATTTGGGATTGAAATGAATGATCCTAAATGAGACATGCCTCGGTGCAGATGCTGACAAAACAATTTTAATTTACCTTTCATACAGAATAAAAGTTTTTGCTTTGATTTTGTTATTTGCATAAAACTAGCTTGTAAGTTTTAAAATTTAGTAGAAGTACTAGTTTGTAATAGTAAGAGTTCTAAATTATTTAATATTCATTTATGATTAATTAACATACATTTTTTGTAGTTTAGCTTAATGAGAAATAATTCTGTTGGCATTTTTAATTTTTAATGTGGCTCTAAAAGTAATTATCTAATGCAGAAATTAATCTAAAACCCTTTTCGTCATTATTATCATTGGAAAATGCTTTAAAGATTTTTAGCCTCTTGTATGCTTCATTATCATTATGTAGCAGAATACTTAAATTAATCATTTCTGACACCTTCCATTACGTGATTCCTCGTTTTACTGTTTGACATGATTACATTCGTCTGTTACCGTATCACCAATTAAAATCTAATCTAGTAAGTGAAATAGTGTTTGGGATACGTTTATTTATCGATGGCTGTAAATTAATTTCAGATTCATTATGAACTTTAATAGTAAATGCTGTAGGGTATTTATTAAAAATAACTTTTGCAAAGATAGTTATATTATTTCCTATTCAAGTTCTTTCCATGAAATATTAACCTGTTGTGTTTCATATAAAATATTTTGCTAAATACGTGGCACATGTCAGAGATTTCACTCATGCAATTATTTATCTTAAAACTGATACCCTATAAAAGGTTTTAAAAGGAAGTGAATTTATCTAAGGCATTATCTACAGGATGTATTAATGATGCAATATTGGTGGTGAAATGATTATTTCCCATATTCTAGCTACAAGTATAGATGCGAGTTTGCGTTAGGAATAAACAGCATTAAGTTTTAATGCCAAAGGTAAAATAAAAATTTTAACTTAATAATTCGACTATTTAAATAAAATTTTTATTTATGACTAATTATTCTACAGACTCAAAAGCTCTTATATCTTCAAAATTTGAGATAGTAACTACGCAAACATGAACGTACTACGGACATTCTTAAGTACATCCAGTAAAATCTAAATTCAAACTTTTTTTTTCAACTTTAAAACCATAGCTAAGCAACGTATACGCATGGAAGGTCTTAAAGACAATATAAGTTTACGCTAAATCTAAAAAATACAAACAAAAACCATTTTGGGTGCTGGTAAATTTTGGAAATCAGTTGTAGTTATTAAATGTCTAAGATAGCCATTTTAAGCTTTAATTACTAGACGTACACATATTTAAAAAGTTTGAGTTCAGTGTAATAACTAAATTAAAAACAAAAGTGCCTATTCTTCAAAAACTATTTCTAACGAACACAAAATATTTTTACCCATTCTTTCTAGAAATTCCACTCCTTGTGTGTTTATATTTGCCTACACTAGGTCTTTCGTAGGAATTCACTGAAATCATATGTCAGAGAAATAGTACAGTTCAATAGTACGCTCATATGTTTTCCTTGCGACAGTGGACTGACGATTTAGCCGTTAATCTGTGCTAAAACTCCTTCTTAATAATTCGTATACTTATGTGGCAACTCTATTGCATGTGTCTTAAGAGTTGTTCCTGGAACTAACTTACACGGTGATGAATGTTGAACTCGCATTTTGGGAGTAATTTAAAGCATACAATATGCTAAGTTTGTAAGTAATCCTGTAAATAGTTGTAGTGATCTCGAGAACAACTCAACGCTCGCAAATTTGAAAGAGTTGGAATTCTTGAACCTAGCACAACGGAGCTCTTTTGGACTAGTGATAAAGAATCCGACTCGTAGTAAATGGACCCAGGATCGGCTCCCGCTCATGCGATGCAGATTTTCTCACTGGAGATGGAACAGCTACCGAGGCTTCACGATTTTGATCGCTACGTAGTTACAGTATCTTGATTGATCACTTATTTTAAAATGATTTTTCGAACCATGTTTATACGCAGCGGGTAGATGGCTTTTAGGTTTCCCTCTGAAGACTTCAAGCACGAAGACAAGAAAGACAAAGAAGAAAAGGCTATCTTGGGAGCAAAAAAGACAGCTCGAGATGGGACACAATGAAAATAGGATAATTCATTAGCAAGCCCTTATGTTTTCCATGTGTCAGCTAACATAAATCATTCGATTGCGGTCTGAAGACATTTAATTTTTACATTTTGGTAAGGGTAAATGGGCCAAAAATGTTTAACAATTGAATAACTGACAAAAATGTAGTAAGGTCAGTTCTGGAGAATGAGAACGGTAGAGGACAATTACATCAACTGTGTCCTCAACAAAAAGGTATAAATTATCGGAATGTAAGCTCTTTCTATTTTCTTAGCCCCTGTATAAAACTGTACTTAAAAAGAGGCAAACATGTTACTTTAAAGTATTATATTTTGAACGAATCACAAAATCTATCCCCAATTAAAAAGTGCTGTTATACGTATTTCTAAGCAGAGGTATTTTAGATGCATTTTTCTGTCTGATAGCCAATTTTCAATCACGTTCTACTCATTCTCTTATTAATTCTGTTAGACAGAGTAAGTTTCAGCTGCATTAACTATACCCAACGAACAACTAAGTCGTTCTTCATGTATTCCTTTTCGTTATTATTTCACAGTGTATATAAAAGTTCTTAAGAGCCTTTTATTTTGGCAACCGTTGATCGTAAACATGTATTTCTAGTTGCAAAAATATTTTAACTGAAGCAAGAATCCGCTTTTTCGTACTTGTAAATAAAAAAAAATGTACAAAATAGATTTACATGTTTTGCTTCTCCTTACACTTACGAACATACGTATTTACGAACATTCTGTATTCTTTTTAAAAAGTAAAACACAAAATCATTGAATTTCCTATGAAAAACGCTGACCGAACTATTTAATTTCACAGTTTGAGATATTTAACGTTTATTCTAAATTTGCATCGAGGGATCGGCTTGTATATAAATTAAAATAAGCGGATATTGGTTTTCCCTTCTTTAAATGCCATTTAATGAAATTATTAATGTTCTTATGGCGTTTTATTACTTTAGAATCATAGCCTGGTAATTGTAACAAATTCATTAAATTACAAATAGTTTTCATTTTTATTTATTCCAAATAAAACCAACAAGTTTACTGCATGCCAATAATGAGCCCTGGCAGTCTTTTCTAAAACACGAATTTTATAATAATCTGTTAATAAAATCTTCTTTTTGAAAAAAAAATATATTAGTCGATATGTATTGCAATAACGTACAAAGAAATTCCTATCATGTTATCTTTTAATATAAGAAACCTTTTTATGAACGATACCTTACTTTTACCAGTATATAAATATTTCGCTCTACAATTTGTGTACAGCCCTGAATATGATTGGCAAATTCTGTATCAAATATCTCTGTAAAATGTTGTAGTAGGGATTTCAAACATGTTTTTTTTTATTTTTTATATCGAGTACATAATTTTTCTAAATATAAGTATAGACAGTGGGGAAACGTGTAAAAATTTGGATTTCGTTTTTCATGCAAAATCATATTTTTAAAATCAAAAACACAAAAGCATGAATAATTTAAAATAGTTTTATAGCTGGAAGTATATATCTACGATGAATGGTTGAAAAAATAAAGGCATGGTAAGAACTTCGGTGGAGACTATTTGTTCCAAATTGTGTTTTAACTTTAAGGTACTGACACAACAATGTGAATTGCAAGGTACTTTTAGTCTCACCACAGATTTAATGTTCTAAATTTCGTGATCATAAATGTAAAAGAAAAAATATCGCTTATATTTTCTATTCCCATGCAGTAAGTGTAATCATTTCGTAATCCTCTGGAAATGTGGAGCTTAGAATAATAAAACACTGATCAAAATAATTC
This sequence comes from Stegodyphus mimosarum, assembly GCA_000611955.2. Taxonomy (NCBI): domain Eukaryota; kingdom Metazoa; phylum Arthropoda; class Arachnida; order Araneae; family Eresidae; genus Stegodyphus; species Stegodyphus mimosarum. Next base: position 35,298 of record KK114404.1, read on the forward strand.
CACACTAGCACTTCTATTAAATAAAAAGCAAATTATATTACGTTACATTTACATCTCCTAAAAATCAAGGACGTGCTTTGCTTCACTAGAGCAATTCTAGTTCTCGTTCCGCGTATCTCTAACCCTACGCAATTATATTTGTATTTTCTTTTTAAGAATTAATTCTAAAGTTCGCTAGATGGCGCTGCGAGTCCAGAGTCCAGACCCAAATGTAAGAATTCTCTCTTTTTTTTTCTTTCGGGAGGAGCGTCCTTGATGTGTTGCTCGCAGTGTATATAATTTCTACTCCATATTTTGAAATTATACAAGATTAAATTCTGTGCTAACTGTAGATCCGAATTTTTATCTCTACCTTCAAAGGAAACTAATTAGTAGTTTAAAATGAAATAAAGAGCCGTGCTAAATATGAAGCCCCTTCAGATGTCCGTATGGTGATACAAAATGTAAATGTATGTCGTTTCTTGCTTACTAGCTATTTTAGTGTTTCGTGTTTTAAGCTATCACAGAGTAAAAATTCTGAAGTGTTTTAATACAGTTCTAGTTTTCTCTACATTGTGTAGCAGGACTGGCCATTTCTTTCTCAACAGCGGCGTGATTCAGTCTCTTTCTTGGCAAATGTTATGAAGTATACTTTAGTGCTGTGTAGAGATTTATTTACTGCAAGAAAGATTTTATTCTCTTTCATCTACTTACATTTCAGAACTGGATTTTCGCATTCTCTCTATTCATCCAAACGTTCTTCAACAATGGCTTGAGCTAGTAAATCTCTGATTTTTTTTCATCTTGCAAATTTCAGATTAACCTGTGTTGCAACGTGAATCATGAACTACGCAGTTTACGTAATTTACGTAACTAGAATATATTGTATGTTGTGCACTTGTCACCTGTATGTCGCTCATATCTTTCAAAGCTTTCTAAGAAAAATTTTAATTAAAATGCGATGAAAGCATCACATGTATTAGAAAGTTTGCGAAAATATATATTCCCAGTAATGTCGTTAGTTGGAGTTTGCGGCACTTAGTTTTGCTTTTCGACCTATGTTTTTTTAACTGTTTTTGTTTGTACTTTGAATAAGTGCTGAGATCTGTAAAACTGGAATCCTGACAGAGTATTTCCAAGGGTATTCTGTAATTTTGACGTAATAATAATAACATATAAATATATTATACTGGGTACATATATATTGAATATATTATACTGAGTATACACTGGTGTGCAAAAATTAAGGACGAGACGGTTTTTTCAATATAACTTTGTACAAAAGCTTTCCAAATCAACACATTTAATACAGTAAGATCCCCAATACGTAAGGACATGAGCAATGTAAGCAACACTTACTAAAAGAGAAATCAGAGGGATAAAAAGAAGCTCTATTGAAAAAGTAGCAATGCGACTGAAGGCCGAAACATCCCTGTGATGGGTGTCCAGCAAGAAACATCCGGTCTTTAATAGGGGATATGATCTCGACTGACTGCTAGGCAGGTTTCTGCCCATGCTGAGAATGAGGGTGTCAATGAGTTGTTGAGGCATTGCTGTCCATTCGTTTTGCAGCGCCAATCGAAGCTCCGGAATCGTTACTGGTAAGGTGCGAGCTGCCAAGCGTCTGCCTAGAAAATCCCATACATGCTCGATGGGATTGAAATCCGGAGATCGTGCCGGCCAATCCATACGTTCAATATCCTCACTCTCTAAGAGCTGTTCGGCAGCTACTGTGCGATGACATGGTGCATTGTCGTCCATGAAAAGGAACTGCGGACCCATAGCGCCTCTAGAAAGACGCACATATGGAAGCAGAATCTCGTTACAATAACGGGTCCCGTTGACTGAACCTGCGTCGAAGATGTGAAGGTCTGTACGACTACCAAGCATGATGCCTCCCCAAACGAGAACACCGCAACCTCCATACATGTCCCTTTCAATGATGTTCGAGGGATGATTGCGGCTTCTCCGCTCTCTCCAGATGAGTATGCGATGAGAATCGCTACTCAGACTGAATCTGCTCTCATCTGTTAAGAGTACTCGTCCCCATTCATTGTCTCTCCAATTCCGGTGTTCCCGGCACCACAGAGAACGCCTTCTCCGATGGGCAGGCGTTAGAGGTACACACCGTACAGGGCGTCGTGCAAACAGACCACCACCGTG
>KK114404.1:37471-70473 GCA_000611955.2 Stegodyphus mimosarum
CTTCTGGCCTAGGCAATATACCGGTCATCTGCGGGTGTGGTTCCTCGTGGACGACCACCACTAAACCCCTGGATAGCTGTTCCTGTAGTTTGAAATTGTCCCCAAAGTCGTGAAACGATGCTGTGAGCAATTCCGAACTCTGCAGCCCCGCTTGTCACACTGCGGCCTTCCTCCAACTTCCCAATGATTCGACTTCGGATAAAGGAATCCAGATGTCGTCTAACAGATTTATTATTCGCCATTTAATCTCCTGATTGGTCTTTCTGTCCGCTCTGCCTCTTCGTTCAGCTGATATGCTAATTTTTAGACTTCGTCCTTAATTTTTGCACACCAGTATATATATATATATATATATTGAATACATTATATTGAATATGTTATATTAAATATGTTATATATATTGAATACATTATATTGAATATGTTATATAATATTGAATAAAGCAAATCGCACACAAACGTACATGTCTAAATTGCGTTATATGGAGTTCTAAGACTTAACCGCGGTATAGCTGGGTAGACACAGATTTGAAAGCCTGCAAGGAATAACGTCCGCTAATTGTTATTCTTAAAACAGTATCGTTATGGCTGGCAGCTTTGCGCTTTCTACCACATTTTCTAACCCATTTAAGTCAGTGATACCTGTTTGAGGCACCATTTGCACTTCTAAGCAGGTTAGTCACATAATTCTTACCGGATTCAAACACGGTTAAATAAAATCACTTCAATACCTGAATAAATCAGCACACGAACTAAAAATATATACAAAATTTATTTACAACATTAGCTATTTTAAAATTACTATCAAAACGAGAGTTCAAAATCATTATTACCGACTCACTCGGTTCTTGAATCAGTACTACAAATCAGAGTGCAACAGGGTTGCTGCAAAAGTATGCAAAATCAAATACTTACTTTAGCGCTACCTAATGGCCAAATCAGCAGTCTCAACACACTGTCCCCAAATGAAAAATCACTATTGTTCATCATCATTAAAAGAAAATAATTAAGTTCGAAATATAGCAAACTAAATTAATAGTTAGGTATTCAACACTTTTAAAGTAGGAAGGCATTTCAAATTCTTGAATAAAAATAAATACGAAATTACACTTACATACAGTAGGTAAACGAAATTCAAAATACAATCTAAGTCTGGAATCTAGAAAAATAAAAATAATAAATAAATTATATGAATAAATGATAAAAATACAAATAATTTTATGACTGTCCATTCAAATATTAGTCCATTACGTCCAGTTCAAATTTATATAGTAACTGAATGAATCTCTTTATAATTCCTGTTGGTGTTTGAAGCATACAAGGTCTAACTTTTGGATCACGTCCTAAACACAGCTCTTTAATACATCCGTACTTCCAAAGATGCTTCGGCAACTTTTCGTCGTGGATCAGCACTATGTCACCAACTTTAAATGATGAGGATTCTGTTGGAGTGACTCGATAAGCAGTGCGGAATTCTAACAGATATTTTTTTCTCCAACGTTTCCAAAAGTGATTAATGATTTGCTGTCGATATTTAAATTTTTTGTAAGAATTTTTCTGTTGGATTCAAATCCAATGATTATAAGCAATCCATGAAGCAATGATGTTAGTCGTTTTCCCTCTAAAAATGGGCTGGAGTTAAAGACTCTGGTTGGGAAGGCTGTTCGTAGATATAACACAGTGGTCGAGAGTTGATAACTGCCTCAATTTCAGTCAATGATTCCATTTCTTCAAACGTAAGACAAGTCGTACCGAAGACCTTTTTCAGTGGTGTTTTCACGGTGCGAACCATCCTTTGTCAAAAACCTCCTCACTAAGAGGTACAATAAATTTCCATGCTATTTTGTTTTTTGAGAAATAATCTAGAACTTTGAAATGTTTATCTAAATTTCTTTTAGTACTGAATCAGCTTTGATAAAGGTTTTTGCATTATCACTGTAAATTATTTTACAAAGTCCTCTTCGTATAACGAACCTTCGAAGAGCAAGAATAAAGGTGTCAGAGTTCAAATTTGTTACCAATTATAGATGTACAACCCTAATTACCGCGCAAATAAATACTAAAATATACGCCTTTTCTGGACCAAATGAAGTTTTGATATCAATCGGTTCCGCGAAGTCTAAGCCAGTTGTTTCAAATGGTGGAGTTTCAATAATCTTATCTCTATTACTTTCTACCTGGTATAGCAATAAATTATGGTGCTATTACTTTCTTACCTGGTATAGCAATAAATCTTTTAGAAAGTAAGCAAGTTTTCAGAATATATTTCTTGCATCTTCTTCCTTTGATGATAAAATGTTTCTTTCCAAGATGTGATAATGTGGTAGCCACTCCAAAATTATATAACCTCTCATGTGTATCCATAATCAACAACTTGACAAATTTAGATTTGTCAGGAAGTACCCAAGAGTGTTTTTCTTGTTCTTGGAAATCAGAGAATTGACGTCTACCTTTCAGCAAATGCAATCCATTTTCATCTAATTCGGGATTAGGGTTATGTAAATTTGATTTCTTAGTGATAGATTTTTCACGTTTTAATTGCTCTATCTCAACGTTAAATGCCGATTCTTGAGTACATTTAATCCAATACATTTCTGCCTTATCCAATTCTGAAGCTGCCAATGATAGACTTAAAGTTTTTTTTATTTGAATTATGCATAAAGCGCATTATCCATGCCGTGAAAAGGTAAAAGTCTTTCGAGACTGCTAAATTTCTCAACATCTGAAACTGTTTCCGGTATTATAATACAACATAATTGAGTAATTTGAGGTTTCAACCTTCTTTCAATTAACTCATCTTCGTTTAATTCAGTTACTAATTTGGACGGCTATGAATGTTCGTGAAGTGATAACTAAATTGGACCTTGCCACCAGACGTCATTTCCTATAAGTTTTATCAGCCTTTCAACTCGCGTAACTAAAACAGCTGGATATTTTTCCGCTACAATAGTTCCAATTTTCAGGATCCGTAAGGGATTGAATTTCTCTGACTCTGTTGGAAACAAACGGCTTCCAAATCATAGCAGATCCTTTTATCCAATTGTTGAAGTTACTGTTGAGTCTGTCTACAACTTTATCTTCGCATTTTTTAAAGTATAGTGCCATCTTTGAAGTTTTAAACATCTTCTCCACAATTACGGCTCCCATTAATTCTAATCGGGGAAGCGTAATTTGCTTCACAGGAGAGACTCTATTTTTGAAACTTGTTTTAATTTCATTATCTTTAGTGAAGTACCTAAAATAAGCTACTGCACCAAATGCCTTAGGACTAGCATCAAAGAAAATGTGGATTTGTATCTGATCTTTTATCAAATTCATTCTTTGTTGGAATTACTTTCTAGGTATCTCTAATCTGTTAACGTTCCGTTTCAGAGCACCAACCTTTAAACTCATTTTCCAAATCTAGGGGTAACTCATTATCCCAGGCCAAACCTCTTTTCCAAATTTCTTGCAATAAGCTTTTAATTCGTATTTGAATGGAGATATAAACCCCTACGGGATCATATACATTTAGCATTAAAATACAACGCTTTGTAGATCTGATACTCTCTAGGTTATAATAAGAGGCTGAGCATCCAGTTGAAAGTTATCAGAATCGGTATTCCATAATATTCCTAAAACTTTTAAATGGAGGTCAGAATTTTCTTGTTCACTGCATAACATATCTTCTTTACACATTTCCCTTAGATTCATAGAATTAGAATTAAATTTGCGTAAATGCATCCCAGCATCTGTTAGAATTTTAGCGGCAGTAGAAGATAAATAGTACGCCTCTTCATCAGTTTGAACTGGAAATTAAATCATCAACATACAGGGATGTGTCTAACATTTCATAAACTTTATAATGTTCTTTCTTATACTTCTGAATATGACATTTGATAGCAGCAGCTAAATTGAAGGGGCTACAGGTAACACCGAATGGTGCTCACGTATGTTACGTACTTTCTTTAAAACTATTAAACATTCTGCACTTATGCAATAAATCTTTTATTCGCCCCTTATTTATATATTAATGAAATGGTACAAGTAAAAATGCAAGATTACTATGCGCGCTTCATAAACATGTTATCTTCAACTCGGCTTCCATCATAATACTCTCTCGCTGCCATTCGGGGAAAAATAAAATATTTAAAGAAAATCAATGCGTTGCGTTTACATTCGGGCATCCTGACTTATTTACGACCTCGGAACATTAAGAACTTATACATAAAAAATTAAATATATAATATCAAAATTTAGAGTTCGAAAGCCTTTACCTGTCATATAGACTCACCGTCCTTTTCTATTCTATTTCCGTGTCCTAGTTGTAGTAATAAGCGGCGTGTTGTTATCATTATCAGCAACACTAACGTCCTCACCATCATCATCTTCCTCCTCTGACTCAGCTTGATACTGCCATGATTTTAATTGGCTCACATGAGCGGTCATACTAAAGAAACGACCTTTCACCTTCTCTTCTAATTGAGTCACTGTATAAGTTGTCACTGTATATAGTACACTGTATAGTACTGTTGGTAAAACGTCTGTAACTATCAAAGGTCCTCCATATATTGGTTGTGTTTTGATTGATTCTCAGTTGATTTAGGTACTCTTTTCATAACTACTATTTCTCCTCATTCGATGTTAAAGAATTGCTTTTCCTCTTGTGATAATTTGCTTTACTTTTCATTTGCATACATTCAATTTTCTAAGTAAGATAACTGGATCCTCCCATTCATTTTCATCTTCGTCTGTAATCATCCTCATCAATCCGTCGTTTAATTTTGGTGAATAATCGTGATTTTGAAAGGAGTTTTAATTGTAGTCTTGTTTAAATATTGTTTAAATTCCTTTCGCATTCCTTAATCTTTTTTCCCAGTCTTTATAGTTCGGATTTTTCATTTTTAATCCTAGCCAAAATTGTTCGATTTACTCTTTCTGGTGTTAAACCAGTTTGGAGAAAAGTCTTCTCTAGATCCGCGCAGAATGCGACTTCAAATTGATAATATCTAAAATGTTTGGGTTTAAATTGGGTCCTAGCCATAAACAATCATTTAAAGATTTAAACTGACTCTCTTTTGAAGAAGCATCAAAGACCTTCCTCACTTTAGTGGTGAATTTGTCATCCCTCATAACGGGTCTATGCTGCATGAAATAACCGTTCTCAACGTCATTATCTGAACATTCTTCAACTACCTTATTTCCCTTTTGTTACTGAACTGTTGGAGAAGATTGTCATTTTTCGCGAGCTTACGATTTAATTCGAAAAAACGATTCGTCGCTATTTTGAAATTAGTCCCTAACCCTTCCTTACTGCCCTTCCACAATAATTTCGTTTCATATCTGTTATTAACGAATTTTAAATCGTTCTCAAATTATTTATTAATGATTTTTTTATCAATTTTTGAAAATTCATCGTCACTAATGCCAATTGCTTCAAGGTCCCATATTTTTTTTTTAAATCTTCCTGTTCGGCATTCTTAACATATAACATAAAAACGGACTAATTTTTATTTTTTCCCTTTTCATCATTATATATGGAACCACAAAGCGACCATGCAAGTAAGCTTTCACACACAAATAAGGATTTTGTTATTTTTTCTACTGTCCCTGGAATGTTTACCTGCTAGAGATAATCGGTGCCTATCAATAACTGCATTAGAAAGCCGCATAACGTATTCCAATTAGACAACTCGTATTGCTTTTGACATCTCTGTTTAGTCTAGGCACATAAATCATCGCTGTAGAAGTTGTTTCTGTCACCAATGCCTCAAGCCATATATTTCGCTCGCAAATTTTCACATTCTCTAAGGTAACCTTGACCACGTCATAAATCTTTTGTTTTGCTTTAAGCGCGCCGAAACAGCATAACTATTAATTTTTCCTTTCTTATTTTGGGGGTTTTAAATATGATGTTAATTCTTTCGTAATAAATGTCCGTTGATTGCCACTGTCAAAAAGACATAAAGCAAATTTTGACTTTAAATTGGAGGATATTTTTACGTAACATGTTTGCAATACAACTTCATTAAATAAATCTGAGTTTTTAATCTTCCATTAAGAAACGGAAGTTACTACGGTATCACTTTCATTTTTAGGAACTTCAGGGGGCTTTTCTTTTGACTTCAGGCATATCGAAACATTATGAAACTTACTACCGCATATTTTACAATGCTCATTTAGAAATTTACACATCTCAACAATATGCAATCTTCTAAAACATACTCTAAACACCTCCCTAACGTTCTTTAGTTTTTTACGCTTCTCAGGAATCGAAAGCGATTCACACATATTAGTATTATGTTCTGAACTGCTGCAAAAGAAACAGCTATTCTTAACACTAGTTGACAAAGAAGATGTTGTAGAAATATTAAGTTAAAAATTTCGGTGTTTATATTTTTCTGGTTTATCATGAGATATCTTTACGGAACTATTCAAATGCGTCGTAACTTCACTCGATTCTATTTTTTTTTAATAAAGGAGATTAGTTCATTGATATCTCAGTCCGAACTTTTGGCACGTCTTCTGTTAAATTCTAAAGCAATATTTGATGGAAGCAATATTTGAAGTAAAATTGGGCATAATAAATTACCATAACTTACAGATGCAACCCCTAAAGAGTTTAAATTACGAATCTGAATTTCTCAATCGTCACAGAAAAGCTTTTACACCTCAAAGCTTTTACGTTATAAGAATTTTTTACTGGATTGAGATTCAAAAGCTTATTCATATAGGCGTTAATAACGACATCAGTTCTACCAAACCGTTCTTTCAAAAGGGCGATAGTAAAACTATAATTTTCGTTAGTTAATGAAAACCCAGATACAGCATTAGCTGCACTTCCGCCAAGCAATGATTTCAAATAACAAAATTTATCAACTGGAGTCAAATGCTCATTACTATCTATAGCATCTGAAAATTGGAACGAAAACTCAAGCCATAAGCAAGAATCACCATAATATTTCTCGATCGCAAACTTTGGAAGCTTCATAAAATTAGGTCCAGTATTATTAATAGAAACACTATTTTCGATACTTGAAACAGTAGAATTATGAGAATTAATTTGAGCATTAAAGTTCAAATTGTTTTCTAAATACCCAGTAATTCTATTTTTCCATTAAATAATTTTTCTTTATAATCTTCAACAACTTCAATTTCGGATTCAATATCTTCAAGGATTAAACCACTTTCGATTTCACGATTCAGTTGTTTAAGATCGTCATACTTTTCAATTAATTGCTCTTTGAGAACACTTAACTGATCAATTTTTTGTTCATGAGTCATTTCCGACGTTTAGTTTCAATAGTTCCGCTTTTCATTAACATTTTTGTAGTAGCGGTACGCAAAACTGCGCGTTTCCGCTTCAATTTATCAAGACTATCCATTACGTTTATACAATGCATCAACACATATCAAATTGTATATGCGCTTACCTGATAAATTTTATACTACGAACTTTCAATTCAATGTAGAAAAGTAGATTTCATAGATATTCATCCATACCGATGTGCAGACCTAGCAGGTGAGTCAGATTAAATATTCATTTTTATTTCAATTGACATCTGTGGTCATAATTCATTTTGTGCTTCAATCAGGCTTGATTCAAAACATTTACATTTTTTATAGCTTTTCGGTAAGAAGAGAAGCAGGAAGCAGTCCAAATAAGCCTAGGTGCAGAACGCTTGTGCCTAGTTATTCAGTACGGAAGTTTATTAAAAGAAAGGTTTCTCTTCTCGAAATTTCGAGTTCAAGTTCCGAATAAACTACGCCGTCATCGTCATGTAAAAGCCATTTTATATGGATTAATCTAGAAACGACTCAGTCGAGAAAAAGTGTTAAGCACTTGTTTTTTTCAGTGGGAAATGTCCAAATTAAAATGAGGAAATAAGGAGCTATTGCTATTATAAGCTATAACTTCTATTTGAAAATTTCTTAGGTTAGACCCATATATATACACACACACATACATATATATATATATTGTGTGTGTGTAATACAGAAAGCAAAAAGAAAGAATCAAACTTAATTAAATAGATAGAGAGTCTGGGAAATTGCCGTGCGTGCTTATACGCAAACTTCTGTTTAACAGGTACTACTGATTTTGACGTGGCTTAAGCGCTATTATCTTGCTGCCACTAGACTCATTTGCGCGCTGTAGGCTACAGGATTATATGAGCCCTGTAGAGTAATTCTACTTATTTGTGAATATTTCTTATTTTAGGTTTGATTCTACTGTTTCAGTTACCGCCCAAGTTGAGGCGTAGTATGTTAGCGTCAAGCTGACGCATAGTAAATAAGTTAAAGAGTTTAATAAAGGGCAGTTTAATACTTCCTCAGTGCAATCACTACTTCTCAAGATTCTACACAACAGAAGGAGAGTAGAAGGTTACACACGAAAGAGAAAAAATCTGAATTTTAATCTAGACAATGCTGGTATGCTACCAAATATAGTGTAAACAAACATGATAATGCAAAAACTAAAAAACTTAATCATGAAAATAAGTGTAAAATTTATACATAAATGAAATAAAGTTGATAATCGTTTCGATCTTTTTCAGGGAGCAGAAAACTATCGACGAAGCGCTCTTCTGAATTATATTAGGATGAACTACTAATTAGTTAAAATATATCTGTGTTTTGATATTATAAACGAATAGTTTTCATTAAAATGGATTTCGGAATTAAATGAATGCATTCATCAAGGTAATATCAAAAAGGCTGAAGGCAAAGATGGATTGGAATTAGGTTCGTTAACTAGAACAGAAAGATGTTTTTGAATGTGAAATGCCTTTAGAAAATCCAGTTCACCAATGGAAGATGTTTTTTGAATAATTTTGGCAGCAGAAAAATTGAAAGTGTGATTTTCGGACAAACAATGTTGGGCAACAGAAGACTTCTATGTTTCCTTTTTTCTAACATATGCTTCATTTTCCTTAATGCGAAATTTTAAGGCTCTCTTAGTTTGGCCAATGTAAATTAAACCACACTGGAAAGGAATCCTGTAAATACCCCAGGGAATTCATATCCGGAATGTGGTCCTTGAGTATGGAACTCGGAATTTTATTGATGGGAGAATAAACGACCCGAAAGTTAAGTTTCTGTAAATACGTGCAACGTTATAGTTAACTGATGGAAAGAAGGGAATGACAACAGAATTTTTATAATCTCCTAAAACAAGAGTTTGCCTTTCGGTGTGTTGAGATGAGAATTTTTTAACTGCTTGATAAATAATGTTGGGTGAAAAGCCTTGTCAATAGCTATTGCTTTTAAATAATTTAGTTCTTCATCGAGGGATAGTTTGGAGGAGTAAACTTGAATGAATTCATTTCTTATGAAGTTTGCGCTTTTGCAGCTGAGGATGGTGGTTCGGTAAAAGGCATCAAAACTAATCCTGTGAAGGTTTGAAAATATAACGCTGATTTTTGTTGTTTGACTTCTGAATTAATACTTGTTCGGCGTGTTATCGTATCTTAAAAATCACTTTGTTTGGGAATACATTTATACTTAAACATCTTTTGTTTTCATAGCTAGAAATTAATAAGAAATAAACGGCGACTGATTGGCATGCCTTTACAGTCCGTGATGAAGACAATTTTAGTAATTTCTCTCCAGCTTTACAAAAGTTATCATAATCGAAACGCCATCACGTGTCAGGCATGTTATTATATTGTTTATGCATGTTTTGATAAATATTTAGAGACGAAAATTTAAATTTATTTAAGATATTTTTTATTTTGTTAAAAACATCTGTCCTGTGAATTTTTTTCAGATTTTACGTCCAGCCCGCATGCAATTTGAGTTTGAAATCGCTAGTATAAAACACTTTACCAGCTTTATGGAACCCGCTGAGTACATATAGCAGCGATTGTTCTGTTGATGGTTCGAATTAACTGAATCTTACTTAAAGTCTCCGAAACATTTTCAGAAACGAATGTCAAGAAAATTTTCTTTAATTTCAGGTATCTAATGTTATCCACAGGGGCATACGTCCAGGGAATATGGTGAATGATAGGATAGTCACTTTACCAACCGAGCGAGCAAGCAAATAAGACGCAGAGTGCTCTGCATGGGTAGGAACATTGTTCTGCAAAATGATGGGAGGATTTTATAGAACGTGTGATCCCTTCTTTCACAATACTGGCATGAGGTTTAGCTCCAGAAATGAACAGTCATATAGCGCCTCTTGGTCTACATCTCAAGCCCGTCCTTCACAATCATATACTATGTGAATCAGTTTACATTACAGTCTTACGTGAGATTGCTGAGTTCTTATGAAGTTCATTTTCGCTGTAATGCGGAATGTTGCCACCTTTTCGATCGTACGATCTGGCAGATGTATTTGACGTAATGGTGCGACATTTAAAAGACATTATTTTGCGCTCCCTGTGCTCTAGCTAGATTCGATCAAAATGTTATCAGTCATTTTTGCATTTCTAAGAAATCCCGTATTCCTGTTTCAAGAACACCATAGTTTCGCAAAAGCAACTCACACAAAGCGGTATTCTTTACGTCACGGTGAACGTGCATAATGTTTGAAAACAGAGTTATGTATTGTAAGATAGCTTATGTTTCGAAATAACGTGTGGTATAAGCGAGAAGCACTTATTCCATTCAAATATATACAGATCAGTGTTCCAAATAAGAATATTCCTCCTCATGTTTATCTATGAAATAAAACATGACATTTTCAAAATATTCTGACATTTGTGTAACTACTTGGCTTTCAATAAGTGAAATAATTTTAGCACTGCATGGGTACCAATAAATAATTCGTATTTGATATTATTTATTATAAAAGAATATTTTAACAATAAGTACTTTTTCATGATTTATTTACTGACTGTATTAATTATTTTTCTTGAAATTATTTCCCAGAATTAAAATGTGACAAATAATACATGATCGTAAAATTAGGTTACCCCCCCCAAGAAAGCCATTTTTTTAAGTGAAATGTGTTCATGTTAGAAAGAAATTAAGAAAGAACTGAAATAGGATAATTTAATTTCTATCCGCAAAGATTTGATAAAATCAAATAAAAAAATCAATATAAATGTGTTGTTATTCATCATTTAACTGTAAAAGGTGCAAAGTCTGTGAAGATAGATTCTGCTTACATTTTCTCCCTTTTGTCATTTCCTATTTACGAATCTTGAATACTTAGAATAATTATTTAGAACGATTAATCGTGGTGATTAACTAATTGTCGCGATTTGGAAAGTTAGTTCAATTGAGTAAAAGTTCAAAATTGCTTAGCTCGATGTGCAAAACGCAAAAATATAAGTAATACGAAAACCTCCTATCGAATATAACACTAATTAAAAAATCTCAGTATCCAAATTTCTAAATATGTTACAAAATACATTTAAAACGAAATACCATATTTAAAACATAAAGGCCATTCAGTTACAAAATGCTATATTTTTGGCTATTTCTTAGCATTACTGCCTAATTTTATGAAGAATGATCCTTGAATGTACAAGAAACCGTCAAATTCCTCGAGGCGATGGCCAATTATAATTTTGAAACTACTGACGACCTTCTGTTCTGTACATTTATTTACCGTTTATACTTTTGTTTGGTTCATCTATAAGTAACTGTGACGAACGTACGGTGCTTTTACTTTGCTTATTTCACCTTGGATTTGGCTCTATTTCAAAAACTTCTTCCGTTGATGTATTTTGATGCTCAGTTATCAAAATGCTGGATTTAGACCAAATAGATTAATAGATATACAACATATGTTTTTCGTTTCTTCCAAATGATTAATGTGTTTCAGTTTTATGAATATGTGTACGTACATCATATAAAGCTGAGAAAAATCATAACACTTCAGTAGCCCGAGCACACAAATAAAGACATAGCTTCCGAAAGCAAATCGGAAACCGTCAGGAAGACGGTGTTGTCTTTTTAGCGTTAATAATGGAAATAACTAATTATTCAAAATGTAGCAGTGCATTTATTTGATTGGATCAGTTGCTTGCAACAAATATTTCTCTTAATAAAACTGATCCACGAACTGCAAAGTTTAATGCTAGTAAAACGAATGTATCAAGGCGTTTAAAAAAGAAAATTGAGACAGGAAAGTTGTTAGTCCTACCGAATAACTACCGTATTGAGAATTCTATACGTACTCACTACATACATTTTATGCAAATTAAAAGTTGAAAATTATTTTGCGATGACACTAGTCTAAATCGGTACGTGATACCAATCTTGAATAGAGCGATACCTTGGAATTTAGAAAACAACATATTGCTGAGTAATAAAAACAGATTCATTGTCAAATTACATTCTGAATACGAAATAAGCTTAGAGTACGGAAAATAAAAGACGTTTAGAAAGAATGTTTTATCATTTGGTGAGGATTTCAATCCAGCCATATATTTATTTACACTTTTAAATATACGATAACACATACAGGGTGCGTCAGAAAAATGTATACACAGTTTCAACTGTCATAGAAAATTTAGTTTCCAACAGACAAGGTTAAATTTTTGTCAAATGTAGTAGTTAGTCGAATATGAAAAACAAGTATACTTTCTGGTCAGACTGAATGTTCCAAACGGTGTATAAGTAAATGTTCAAAATGGTGGTCTTCAGCATCAATACATTTCTGAGTACGAGTCACGACTGATTCCGTACTTCCACCAAAATGTCCAATGGGATTTCTACGCACACCACTTGAATCTCATTCCATTGTGTGTCCAGTGCGGTCTACACTTCATCTTTGACTGTGCCGCATAATACAATCGAGCGGCTTAAGGGATGGAGAGCGCACGAAACTCAATTGATCCCCTGCGTCCTATCCACTGGCTTGGTACATACACTGGCTTGGTACCAGGTATTCCCGCACATCATTGTGATAGTGAGAAGATGCGCCCTCTTGCTTGTAATACAACATGGCATTACCGTACATTGCAGAATATCAGATAAAATGTAATTAGTAAACATTGTTAGGTACTTTGCTCCACTTACATAACCTTCAAAACGGAAAGGTCCAATGATTACCCTAGGAGACAAACCGCGCTGCACTTTTGCACCAGACAAATTCATAGCTTTTTAAGCAGTAATGTGGGGATTATCTTCAATTCAGTACGCATAATCATGCCTATTGACAATTGCATTAAGATCAAATTGCATTAAGATCTTCACGCGGCGAAACAATGTTACCCATAAATCTCGGTTCACGTGTAACACTCTCCTGATCCCATTCATAAAATCGGACCCAAACGTCATCGTAATGTGTGCAAACCACGTAACCTTGACACACTTTGGGCTGAGATTCAAGCGATGTGCACAGAAATCCCATTGGACAAATTGGTGCGAAGTAAGGAAACAGTCCTGACTCCTGCTCAGAAATGTATCGATGCTGAAGATTACCGTTTGAACATTTACTTTAAACACCATTTAGAACCTTCAATTTGTGTAGAAAGTACACGTATTTTTCAGATTTCAGTATAACTTTACCAGAGCTGCTTATGGCAGCTGTCATGGCTTGCTGGAGAATTCAGGATTTCCTCAGGATACAAAGGTACCAGAGGTGGCTTTGTTCCTAAAACAAGGAAGGGATCCAGCGTCCCCATTCTCATATCGACCAGTTTTCCTTCTTCCATCATTTGGTACACTCTTAGAAAGGATTATCTTGACCTGCCTACAGTTTCACCTCAATAGGATCGAGGCCATCCATATGCAACAATATGGCTTCAAAGCGGGTTTTACATGCAGAACACGCATTACAACACTTGCTAAAAATCATTACATGTAACAGAAGAGCACACCGACATACCGCAATAGTTGCACTAGATGTTAAAGGTGCTTTTAATTCTCTCTGGTGGCCTGACATTATACACAGCCTTGAACTAACTGGCTGTCCAGGCACATTAATGGATTTTACAAGAAGTCACTTGGAGGATAGATATGTACAGGTCACCTTAGATGAAGGGATGGCTATGATATCCCTTAACAGAGGCTGCCCACAATGATCGTGTCTGGGCCCGACATTATGGAATGTTGTTGCCAATTCCGTATTCTATCTCTATGACGGCGAAGAAGAAGTTTAATTACTGGCATATGCAGACGACTTTCTCCTCATTGTATCAGGGCGAAGTGACTTGAAACGGAGGACCCAAGAGAACGTTCACATGTTTGCACAAAGGGCAAAGAAGCACAAGCGCCAAATTTCTTCAATTAAAACAAATGCCTTGGTCATTGGAAGGAAAAGCCCGCTACGAAGGAACTCGTGACTTAAACTTGAAGGGATTTCTATTAAAAGTCTAAAATAACTAAAAGACTTAGGAGTGATCATCGATTCCAAGCTCTCGTAGTTACCTCGCTTTAAACACATGAAAAAACGGATTACTGCTTTGACAAATAGCATGAAAATGACTACTTCACTACGGTGAGGATTTCCAGGGAAGCTACTCAAGATATGGTATACGACTGTCGCCGAAAGGATCATCTTATATGGAGCAGTGATCTGGGGTACACAGGTCACATCACACATGAGACGTATGTTTAATTCTAACCAGCAATAGCAACTCCTTATGATCTGCAGGTCATATCGCACATCTCCGAATGCGACACTACAAGTAATAGCGGGAACAGCTTCTCTTGACTTAGTCACAGAGCGAGAAGCTACGATAGTGAAGGTTTCCTGTCATGGAGTCACAGTTAATCTATGGGGACAAGAATACGTCACTTCAGATTATGAACATTATAGCCCAGAAGATGCCTGCCATCCAACGACAAATAACCTACAGGAGTATATCTCATTTATGAACCAAATGGCCTCAATAGCAAAAGAATTTGTTTTTCTAAGTTTTGCCCAGATCTACTGAAATTCTAAATTACTTTGGCTTCATGCTCCAAAACTGAATTTTGAGGGGGAAGGGGTTACTTACTAATCACGTTTAGTTAGTTTTATCGTTTTTAATTACTTTTACCTCTCTTTCTTACGATTTTAATGTTATAGAAGCAAATGGTTAATGATGGCAAACTAAACTAGAAAGTCGATTTATCAGATTGCTGTGACTGGCTTCTAAAAATCAATCAACGGTATGATGCTCCTAATTTAAAGCCCTTTTATGAAATGCTTTAAAGCATCCTGAAGATATTTCCAAATCAAAGCAAAGTCGAAATGATAACGTGAAACTGACGTATCACAATACTGCGAAAGTACTCAAAGTTTTGGTTTAACAAGTTTCTGAAAACTGTAGTAAGTCAATTAATAGTCAGTGGTCCCTTGTTGCGAAACATTCTTTATAAGTGCATTAATAGTGATGAAAATAACGGCGGTTAGGTATATGGAATAGGAATATGGTTATCAAATTAATGGCCAAATTGTCTATCATTTTGAAAATCATATATATCTGAACTATATTCTGAAAACATAGCATTCTAACATGTATCTGAACTATCATTCTGAAAACATTCATGTTGTCGAAGGAGTAGGTCTATAGTGCTGTATTTGGGCGACTTAATCTAATGTTTCTTCTCAGCCGCATTTTAAATTGGGGAGAATATAAGGAATTGTTTCATTCCCACGCCCTCACGTTTGAGGTATAAGTGATTAACACACTAGTTAACACAGCAACATCCATATTTTGAATTCTGGAGAAGACGTAATTTATTTGTCATGTTTCCTGCTACAAAAAAAACTTATGTACTCTTGCACTATTGTACTCCAGAGGTTATTTTCTAATTCTGTGCCTTTTTCTTCCCGGAAAGAAAGCGACAAAATCATTTTATTACATTAAATGATTCTCTATTTTTTATTTCTTCACTTCCCCCTCTTTCACTAGTACTTTTAAAATGATCAAACAAAGGGCATAGAAATAAATAAAAGAAAGAGCAAGCGTGTTTAATTTATCCTTTCTTCTTATGTGCAGAGACAAATGGAGAGCTACAGTTAATTCCCGTCAAAGAATATTTTGTTGACTTACATCTTTCCTATGCAATTTTTTTTTTCTGTTTCATCAACTTCTTTTCAAGAGTACATGCAGCTGAGTGGTCTTTATTTCTGTTATTCGTCATGTTCTCCTTTTATTTTAAAAATGAGTTTTTGATGAAAGTAAAATACGTTGCTGACAAAGTTAAAAGTTTCTTTTTTCTAGCAGTTGTTATATTGTTTATTTATCTTGGTTTTTCTCCTTATTTCTTTGTTTGCTTGGATCAAACCTTGAAAGTACTTTTTGACTCTTTTTCTACGCAGCCGAGTTTCTTTATATTTTGGACACATACGGATCTGCAATGAGTACGGAAATTTCAGGAGATTCCAAAGAATGTTCTCTAATGATTCAATATAATTCGTTTCTGTAATTTGTTTTACACGCTTTCCTTTAACTAATCATTGGAGATTTTCGATCCCCTTCCAAATCGAAAAATAAGTGAATAAATCGAAATAAATCGAAATTCAGTGTAATTTTGCGTCATTAAATAGATCGGGGAATCTTGAAAAATGTTTTTAAAAAAGTGAAAAAAATACATAGTTCGTTGCTATAAATTAAGCTTAGAGATATATTTTCAAACCTTTTTAATGCTTTTTGTTCTCTTCTATGGGCTAAACAGTACAATAAATATTTTAAAAACCACCATTTTAGTTTAATACACTAAAAATAAATAACGATTTTTTTAGGTAACGAATGAAAATAAAATCTTTGGGTTAATAATTAAAGGCTGATTTAAAAACCAGTCACTGGAAAGCATCTCTGTGATATTATGTTCAATTACTAAGAATTTTATTCGTAGTAAAAAATGCATTATTTACATTTCAATACACTTACATAAAATCTCATAATTTCGAAAGATAATAATAATTATAACTAATAATAATAATAATTATAACTAATAATAATAATTATAACTAATAATAATAATTATGACTAATAAAAGTTTTTAATACTACAAGCATAATAATAATAACTCAATAAAACTTTTATTAATATGAATAGTGATATATGAATACCAGGTACCACTGCAAAAATTTAAAAATTTGCTCATTATATTGAATCTCTGAAATTAAGGGACAGATTTTAATGATATTTGGTATGAATATTCATTAATGAAAGAGAAAGAGATGTACAGTTTAAAACTCATTTTATGTAAGCATCATCATCAGTAACGTTCATAGTGTAGGACTGTCCAAATTCACTTTGTGATACTGAACTGAAAACGGGTGTAATATGGTGTATGTTCCGCTCTTACAGCCAGACATTGTCGCACAGTATGACGACATACTGGACAGGAGGCAGTTGAGGAGTTTCTGCACAATCGATCCTACTCCTGCAGTAAGGTATTTTTAAACTCCAGGGTGGTTCTTGGAGGGAAAAGGCGAGATGAAATTACTTTCCCAAGTGCGTCCTCTAGTAGTCCAAGTGCTATCGGTACCATGCGGTTAAGGTCAAGGGATCTTCTTGGCCAATTCATGCGACGAAATATACCCACTTTACAGGTAATCATCGACTAGCTGATCTGTATGTGGACGAGCGTTGTCGTCCATTAATTTGAACCCAGAACCAACTTCGCCTCTGAAGAATCGAACATAGAGCTAAAAGATCTCCGCTCTATATCTCGTAGAAGTCAGAGAGACTTTTCCAGGAGCCTTTGTGCAGGGGTCAGAAGCTGTACTACATGTTTCAAGTGCTCAAACCATTACACCTTCATCACCTTAATGATTTTTTTTACTGATAAGGAGGGTATGCTATCGTGTTCCAGGTTCTCACCAGATATAGCATCAGTGTAAAGGCTGAATCTCGACTAATTTGTATATAGCACAGTTCTTCGCTGAAATTTAGTTCAAGATGCATGTTTCTTGCAACCATGCTAAACGCGATGTCTTGTGCGCTGCAGCCAGAAGGACACAAGCAGCAGGTATTCTGGCATTCAGCCCTTTCTCATGAAGCCTTTGGCCAACAGGTTTCGGTGGCAGCATACAGCTCATGTAAGAGCTGCGAAGCTGTAGCAGTCATGTGTTCCAGCGCTCAAAGCTCTAAGTAACGATTCTCATACATAGTTGTGTATCTTAGTGGACCTTTTACAGGTCTTCTCGATAGGGATCCAGTATCCTAAAACCATTTTCACTAATTGCAGATGAATCTGGGCATTAAATTTAGATCGGTAGATATCTGCCTCCAGTCTACCGACAATTCTACTATCGGTACCAGATTCAGAAATGTATGCATGCATGTATGTATGAGTGTATAAACACACATATAATGTGTACGTATATACATGCATGCATGGAATCACAGATACATACATACATGCATGCATGCATACACACATACATTTCTGAATCCAGTTGGGATAACAGAAAAGTATCGGATCAAAAGGTGTGGTATGGATTTAGTTTCTGTTCTGAAGAGCAATTATATGATTTTTTCCTAAATTGACATATATATGTATATATTACGTCTACTGATATTGAAATAAGCTTCTTTCTTACAACTTGTAGAGACATTAGGTTTATTTGGAAGCAGGAGAGATGAAAAATGAGCAATGCCCTCACAGGGACTCGAACCACGGTCCTCTCAAATAGGCGCCGAGCGTGCTGGCCACTACACCATGAAGACATGCGAAGAAGGCGGGAGAAATACCTTATATACTCCCCCTTTTAAAGGGCGACTGGGGATTAGAGGACCCAATCGCCAAATCCTGGTGGTGAAGAATCATCATCCACCACTTTTCTTTAGTTCAGGCACCACTGTAGAGACTTTAGGTACTTTTTCGGAAGCATGAGAGATGAAAAATGAGGAATGCCCTCCCTGGGACTCGAACCACGGAGCTCTCGAATACGCGCCGAGCCTGCTGCTCACCACACCACGAAGGCATGCGAAGAAGGCGGGAGAAATACCTTATAACCTCGAGATACAATATTTTTTATCCAAAGAAATTTACAGTCGCATAACGTTGTCAAAAGATCTTCATTACGACATAGAAAATATCAATATTCACTTAATTAAACGCTTTCTAGATGCAAAAGCAATACAATAAAATTTCAAATTTCGATATGATTTGTTTTGTGCTATAAAAATGCTACTTTTTTATTTTGAAATCATTACTGTGTACATTAAATTAAATCAAAAATGGAAGAATAACTATCACAGATTTTATAATAAGAAGTCTGTCATTGATCTTTATTTAATGCTTCATATTTCAAACACATCCAAATAATCTAAAAATAAGCTATAAATTACTAATTTTATTTTCTTTCATGTGATCGAGCAATTTTTTTAATTTTCTCAAGTCGTGATATTGTTTTTGCACTTGGGTTCAACATGCGAAGTATTGATGGAGTTTCTTCTTCTTCATACCACCGATCAGAAAAGTACACAGCCCGGAGTCGACAGTTCGCATAAATCTGTATACCCAAACATTCAACGAAATCAGTTTTGTATGCATTTTGAACGAAACGCGGGAGGTCGATCTGAAGTCTGTTCCATCCATCATCTAGAGCCATTGGCATGTGGCATAATAAAGGCGTAACCTTTGTTGCGGACTGACAGTTGCTGGCACGAAATCTTCTCTTGGTATTTCTGCTGTCTAATATTTCAAACTCAATGCAGAAAGGAAGTTTTAAGTACTTGACCAAGAGTGTCAAATTAGGTAATCGTATTCCAAGAGCCTTTCTTGTATCATTGGGTATGTAAATACATGTGGTGCAAAAGTGAACGGCAGTGATCTCGAAGACTAGGGTTTGTATATCATCATCTGTAATTCGTCTTATGCTACCATTTCCTTTCTTGCCCCATATCATAAGAGGGTTTAGGCCGCTACCTATTAAAAGAGGTATGATTTTACACTGCAATTTATTTCTAAACATCAAGCCAAATATAGATTAGTAGATTTATTGTCATAATGAAAAACGAAAGGTACTTTGTTAAAGTTTGAACTCACAACATGCCGTTGCCAAACCAGATTTCCTGAATACTTTTTGCAAAATGTTTACAAACTGCGCTAAAGTTTTTTAAATTTAGGGGAAAATTATATACCAACTACATTGCACGTTCTTTTGCAATTATCGTCGTTTAAAAACTGTTGTTTATATATTGTAATTATCATCATTTCCTTAATAAGTTCTTATTTATTTTAATATAAGCACGTTAGTTTTAGATAATTGTTTATTAAGTTCTTCTTTATTTTAATATAAGCACGTTAGCTTTAGGTAAATAATAATAATATTTTATTAATATAACGTGTGAGGGGCAATATTATGTAACTGCAGTTTGTTGTTGCTCTACAGAGAATATTCTTTAAATTTATGTATTAGAGTGCTCGATACTAGATTCTCCGGATTTGCCAGCAAGAAATATAGTACAGTTATACAGTGCTGCTACAGTTAATACAGTACTGGAATACACTCCTAGTACAGTTAATACAAGGTGGTACGTAAATAAAAATGTATATTTGGAAATATTTAATGTGTAATTGGTCTTTATTAAAAGAATTTTTGTGAAGCGTGGGTTCCAAACATAGACATTTAGTAGCAATAAATTTGGTGAAATTTTGGATGGCGTCTTATATTTGACGTCCAGCTGCAGGACTTTGTAAAGTGAACTGACATTTATTGATCGAGATTTAAATGTCAATGCTCTGTCTAAAATCTTATTTCAATTCTAAGTAAGGAAAACTAAATTTTCATCTCCCGCCTCGTTGACTGAAGAACATAACGAGCTTCGGAACTTTGACAATCCTAGACGAAACAGTATGCCGGTCTTACGCTTAGTAGCACAGCCAGAAGGCTAAGGAATTGGGCCGGACAGAGCCGAATCCCTGACTTCAAGATTTGTTCATTGTCAACTGTGGAGCCATTAGTCCTATATTAAGGTTATACAGAAAATATAGAACAAAATATACATAAATGTGGACGGAAGTTGAAGATGATATCCTTCAGTGAATTACACTTCCACACCTTTCCCACACCACAGAAACATTTAGTGATATAAAGAAAAAGCTATACAGACTGAATTAGATAACAGCACCTTAGCGCCTTCTTGCGCTTGTTAGATACAGTCTTTTGGTATTTTAAATAACCGTTCGGAGCCTACTCGCGCTCGCTACCATTGTCAACACTTTCGTGTGATTCTGACATCCTCGTTTCCACCTCGCTCTCGCTACAGGCGCACAGGTGATGCCCTCTGGTGGCTGTGGAAATTAGAGGTCCCAGAGCTCGGTGATCCTGACTTTGTTTTCAGGCTCGAAAACACGGATCAGAGACACTGGTACATCAAGAGAGAACCTGAAAATAAATTTAAAAAACAAAAGATAAGGAAAAATAAAAAAATACAAGTGCAGAGGAGCCGCACAGTCCTAAACATAATAGTCAGAGTTTCATGTGATCAGCTGCCCTAGTTGTACAGCCAGGACCTTCACTCTGTCCTACTTTTTCCACCTGGTACCGGTCTTTGCCTTTTCTCGCTGTTACACGATACGGACCGAAGAACTTTGGCCTTAACTTTAAACCACCTCCATACTGCGTTCTTTGTATGACCACCATATCGTCCACGTTGTATACTTGTGCCTTTTTCCTCTTCTTATTTTACGTTCTCCTATTCTCTTCCTGAATTTTTAGGATGTTTTTCCTTGCTTCCTCTTTCATATCTTCTCGATCGTTCATCGTAATATTTGTTCCTTCTTCTTCTGGAATTTCAATAATCCTTAAGTCCTCTCGACTTCTCATTGTGCTTCTGCTCTTAGTGCTGTTCAAGATCCGTTGTACATCTCCAACGTATTTGTACCACTTGGTAGGATCATCTATGAATACTTCGGATAGGATTGGAATCAGCGTCAGATGAATTCTTTCCATCTGCCCATTCTCTCTCGAAACGCCTTTAGTTGTAAATATGTGATAGATCGTTTCTTGACTACAGTACTCTTCAAAGTCTTCGAACATAAAAGGCGTACCTTTATCAATTATTTTTCTTGCAGGATTACCGAAAGTTGATTGTTTCAGTTTCAGCTTCTGCAATGCCTCTTGAGCTGACGTAGCCATTACTGGATACAGCCACACGAACTTTGTAAATGAATCAACGACGGTCAAGATATGACTGTAGTTCTTATCTGTCGAAAGTAATGGTCCTATAAAATCACGTGAAAAGTGCTCAACGGAATACTCTCTTTTGGTATGGGATTCAGCAACCCTTCGCCTTTACCTCGTTTTTTGTCGCAAAAAATACACTTTACACTATTTGAAATAACTTGTTCAATTCGCCTTCTAAGGTTAGGAATATAAAAGTCCTTTTCAGCAAATCTTACGTTTTAGACACTGCAAAGTTTCCCTTGGGGTGGATGCTACGTATGATATCTAACTCCAGTGCTTCGGGTACCACAAGTAACTCGCGATCACTGTCGAACTTGTATAATACAACATTCTTCATTAGGAAGTCTTCCTTTAGTCCTTGCTCGACTAAAGATTTCAGCAACTGGAGACGCTCATCGCTTTTTTCCGCAGCTGCAATTTTGGCTCTAACTTCTCCTTGAGAATACGTAACCATCATGACTGCGTTTCTACTCAACGCGTCCACGTTCTTCATTTGCTGCCCAGATCTGTGAACAATTTCATAGTCAAATTCTTCTAGAAGTAACGCCTATCTCGCCACTTTAGGAGTTAAATCTTTCTTGAGCATAGTCTTTAGAAAAATATCGCAATCGGTAATTATTTTGAGCTTAGATCCCAAAAGATAATTTTTTAATTTCTTTAGAGCTTTCACTATAGCTAAAATTTCAAGCTCATAGACAGCTTCTCTTGTTGCCGGCTAGTTTTTTTACTCATGACGTAAATGGGGTGTAATTGCCTATCATCAGACTTTTGTAGCAATACAGCGCCGAAACCACAACTGTTTGCGTCAGTTTGTTAAATGCCTCTTTTTGCTCAGGCACAAATTTGAATTCTACCCCGTTACGAATAAGATCACTTATCGGATTTCTCTATTTTCGAATAGTTGGCAATAAATTTCCTAAAATATCCCGTCAGACCCAAGAAGCTTTGAGTCTGCTTCAGATTTTTGGGCTCCGGGAAATTTTGAACAGTCTTTGTTTTTTCAGAAGAGGCACGAATTGTACGATCCTCAATGATATATCCGCGAAATTCTATTTTTCTTTTTAAAAACTGGCATTTCTTAAAATTAAGCTCCAAACCTTACTCTGACTACTTCTAAAACGTGTTTCAATTTTTCTAAACTTTCTTTCTCGTTTCGTGCTAGAATAATAAAATCGTCCATGTAAGTAACAACAGTGTCATCCTGAATTAAATCTCTAAACACAATATAAATAAATCTTTGGAACACACTCGGAGACCTGCACAAACCAAAAGTTGCTTTTAGGAATTCGTACAAACCTGCATGTGTAATGAATGCCAAATATTTAGTGCAGTTTTCCTCCACAGAAAGATGAAAAAACCCATTTTTTGAGTGTAACGTCGGAAAAAAAACTTTGCTTCACCCAAATGATCTAAAATCTCTTCTACTTGTGCCATGGGAAAAGAATTTTTTACTATTTTTTTACTTAACTCTCGGAAGTCACAACAAACACGTATCTTGACCGATATTTTTCTTTACAAAACAATTGGCGAAGTATATTCTGAAAAAGACGGTTTTATAATCCCATCCCTTAACCATTCGTCTATTTGGTCATCATCAATCTTTTGTTCAGCAAAAGGAATTCTCCTCCAACGCTGAGAAACTGAAATTTCATCTTTTAATATTACTTTAATTTTTAAATCTGTACTACGCGGCTTTTCTCGAGGTATATACTCTTTTAAGGAGAGTGGAAGCAGTATTGTGTAATCCTCTGTTGGCAATGTGCGTTAAATCTATTTCGCTCCTCAATGGCTGCAGAAATAGAAGACAAAGAATTTCTTTCCGTAGAGATGGAATCATTTTAACATTGCATAATCATCGCTCATAATCTTTCCAAACATGACGGGGGAAGGATGCAATTCGTTATCAGCTCATAAACCATCGCTGCCTCTAGTTCAATTTGTTTGCCGCTTTCGCATAAAATAAACTTCGCCGTTTCCTCTTTAACCATATGACCAAAAGAACTTTCGATTTCTATTAGTCCAGAAGGTATTTTATCCGGAAAAAGAAATTTCTTTACAACTATTAATTCACTTCCAGAATCTATTAAACATTTTATTTTCCTACCATGAATCAACAATTCAATAAATTCTAACTCATTCCTAGTTCTGTTATCCGATCTAATTTTCAACCCGGACACCTTTCTTTGAGATGAAGTTTCTTCCTTACGGTTAGGACAGTTTTTCGCAAAATGAAACAATTCACCTTTACTCCCGCATACATAGCAAGTACGTTCTGATTTGCTATTATTTTGACTTACGTGTTTGCACTCTGAATCCTTCGAATGGCTTGCTCATTGCTTTCTTAAGATTGTTCTTGGAAAATTTAAACCTTTTATATTCTGAAGTTTCGATTCGCGTGTTACTGATATCAGCTAAGGATGTACTCCTGGATGAGTAAAATACGGTACATTCTCTCCCCAATTGCTTAGGTGAGAACCAACTTTGACCCTCCCGAACACTAATATGTTTCTTTGTTTTATGATCGAGCTTTTCATACAACTTATCAGATACAATGAGATCACACAATTTCTTAAAATCATCTACTTCTCTTAACCTACAATAATAATCGAAAGTTTCACTGAGTCGAGACGCGAACTGAACATGCGACTCAGATGAATGTCTTTGAGCATTTTTAAAATTATTCAAACATTCACGCGGTGTCGACTGAAATTTCTTCAAGATTTGTGCTTTTAAATTATCATAATCCGCGATTTCCTGTTCAGAAGCGTACTTTAAAACATGATTACATTTATCACCCAATAAATTAATAAACACTTATAATTTTATCTCAAATGGTACGCTTTTAGTAGCAAAAGCTTTCTCAAGCGACTGAAAAAACAAATACTTCCGTTTTCCCAGAAATAGCTATAGTTAGTGTTTTAACGCTTTTGATAACATTTTCTAAACTTCGTAATTCTGGTTCAGAATCTGTAAATACAGCACGATTGGCATTTTCACCAGCCAATTGTAACTTCAGTTTTTGGAGCTCGATCTCTTTCTCAAGTTAATTTAATTTTTTGGAGCTCTAATTTTGCCTGTTCTACCATCTCAAGCTGAGTTAACGTAAGTTTTTCGTGTTCTAGTTTTGACTGCTTTTCAGTCACTTTGTTCTTTTGATCATCTGCAACAGCTTTAATAATTCCGCTAACAAATTCAGGATCACTTTTATACATACTAGCATTCTCAATAATACTTTTGATTTCGATGACTTTAGCTTCAGCCGGCACTGTTAGGCCTGATTCTCCTGCGATTATTTTCAAATCTTGGTTTTTGATATTATTTAATACACTCATAGTTACAATAGTAAATCGAAACAAAATAATGATTTAACTTGCTTGTTTGTCGGTCGAATCCCAGAGAGGCCCGCAGATTTTCTGTAGGCGGAAGTTGAAGATGATACCCTTTAGTAAATTACACTTCTACACCTTTTCCACGCCACAGAAACATTTAATGATGTAAAGAAAATGCTATACAGATTGAATTAGATAACAGCGCCTTAGCGCCTTCTCGCGCTTGTTAGACACAGTGTTTTGGCATTTTAAATTGCCCCTCGGCCCTTACTCGCGCTCACTACCATTATCAGCACCTTTACGTGAGTCTGACATCCTCGTCTCCACCTCGCTCTCGCTCTCGCTGCAGGCGCGCAGGTGATGCCCTCTGGTGGCTGTGGAAGTTAGAGGTCCCATATAATTATATACATATTTACAAAGGGCATCTTGTATCAATGTTATCCCTGTTTACAGTTATAAAGATGAACTCATAGACAGCATTTTTGTTGAGTTATACAGACGTAGAGAAACTTGTTACACTTCTGATGCTACATCCTCAATAAATATGGAATTCTCTTTATCTTCTATACATCTCCTTAATTCTTTTAAGCAACGAGCACATTTTGCACTATAGAATATTTCACTCTTAGGTAAACAAGGCTCAAATTTACGAAGGTACTTTGCTCTTTCAGTTGAAAGTAGTGGGCAATCCATAATAAAGTGCTGAGCATTTGCGATTTCCGAAGGCACTCCACATCCACAGTTCACGTTCTTTCTTAAGAAACGATTTTAATATAAGGGGAAGTTCCCGTGATTGGTAATGATCTGTGTGGTATGTTAATCCACTTCTATAGGCTTCTTTGAGAGTTTAGGAAAATATTCATAAGCCACTCTTCCTCTCTATTCCTCGTCCCATTGCCTTTGCCACTTTCTCAACATATGGTCCTGTGGAAGGTGTTTAACTCTATGCCTTGAGACCTGGAGCTGCATATCCACATTTGGTCTGTTTAAGGCCTCATTTGGCTGTCCTGTCTGCAGCTTTACTTCCAGCCACTCCAGTGTGAAATCTAACTCAGTTTAATTTTACCTGTCTCTTAATGGGGTTCCGTCTTAATCACTTCAACTAACACTCGTATCATGAGCGAAATTCTTTGAGTACTAATTAACGCTTTGAGAATAATCTAACTATCAGTCAAGATCCTAATTGCTCTTCCGTTCTCTTTTAGATATTCACTTGCCCAGAGAACAGCTTGTTTTAGTGCCGATGCTTTCGCCTTGAAGACCGAGCATGTGTCACTAAGTATTAACCTATCTTCTTTGTGAAGGAGCCCGTTGAAATATGCAACAAAACAGATTCAACTTTATTATATATTTTGGAACTATCTAAGAGGAACATCTACTCTTATATAATGCCCTAACTCGAATGAAGAATATAACTGCACTGTTACCAGTCCGCAAAGTAAAACATTTAAAGTTCGCGACATCTCTTTCCTCCTTTTGATTTTTGCCTCGCTGGTGAGAGAAAATGAAAACAAAATCTAATCAATAATTAAACAAAAGTACAATTTTTTATAAATATGAAAATTTAATAAATTAAAAAATAATACTTTGAAAGAGAGGATAGAAATTACACATCTAAGCACTTTCTTACCATATTCAGACAACATATTCCAGCTTATTACAGTTAAGATAAAACGTCTAAAATGTTGCAAAGAATTAAAAATTATTACATTAATCATAAATATGTAACAAGCTTTAAAGTGTTATGTTCATATGTAGTTCGATTGTTTATATTATTGTCACACTCAGTGCGAGAATTCTTTCTGTTCATACTCAGGTCACAAAAACGTTTGGTGTATCACGTTCGAGAGGATAAACATATTTTACAGGTCTTGTAAGTTCACCCATTGCAGTTTTCACTTTGACAACTCTTACTTCATTGCCTTTTCCAAGATATGTTTCCACAGTCTATCTATTGTCCTTTTGTTGTCACTAACAACAAACACCCAGTCATTTTTGTTGATTGCCACAGTTGATCGTTTAAATGATTTCTGCATTAGGTTAACTAAATAATCATCACGGAATCTTTTGGGAAAATATTCTCTTAAATTCTGTATCTCTTTGTGAGATTGATAGAATCTGTATTGTCTAAATCTGATACTCCAGCATCGTACACATCTTGAAGAAACATTACAGACATGGCTACGGTGCGATCATTTGGTACATGAGTTGTCTTGGGTTTATCATTGATTCAACATCAGAAAGTACAATTAATATTTCCAAGAACATTTCTGGTACATTTCTCAACATCTTCGTCACTATTTGTATCGATCTCTTCGATCAACTGTCTCACCATGAAGCAGTTGAGGGATTAAACTTCCACTATATTCTCCTGGTGATTGAATGGCATTCTATGAAACTACCACTGTATTCTCCTGTGATTGAACGGTATTCTATGGCCTTCCAGTCTATCGATCTTAACAGATTTTCAGTCCTAATGAAATTAGTACCATCGTAGCTGTCGATGATTCTTGGACGACCTCTTTTGGCAAGAACTATTTTTAACCCTGAGACGAACCCATTTGTTCATAAACTGTCTATCAGTTGTAGAGACACCGCGTGACAGACTGCGCAAGTAAAGAGCAACATGCATGCCTTTTCTCTTTCTCCAAATAAAGGAGATCAGCTACATCGGCTCTGCTTATTTCCAACACCAGAACATCTGTAAAACGATCTCCAGAAAAAGGTGATGCTCACTATACACTTTATCATCTACAGCAAGCTATACACTATATAATTTACAGCGAACAAATTTTGTCAGAATTCTATGCACTTGTTTTCTTCTTCTGAGGATACAGAATTTCTGTCGAATACTAACTAGTCCAAATTGCACACCAGCATGGGATAGCTGCAAATAATAGTCTAAAATTAACGGAGGAACTTAGTTACGATTCGATTGTAATACAATTGGGCAGCGAAATTCTTCTCTTTACCTCATCTAGTAATTTTGATCTCGAATTAAATAAGGCCATCAGCATAAAAAAAGGATAAAAAATTCCATATCTTTAAACCCTTGCCAAACGCTTGCATTTGAACTATGTTGTCTATTTTCTTTTCAGCAATTTTTACTTTAGGAGCAATGAATTGCCTGATTGTTTACAATCTAGTCTTCTGCAATTAATAATGAATCGTAATATCCAGACTAGCATTCTTAAGATCTGACAATATCTTGAAAACTAATTTAGATACCAGTTTTCCTTAGAATAATTCCAATTAGCTACTTGAAGTATATGTTTCCTTTTCTCTCCTAAGATTTCTACTTCACTGACTGTCATTTCTGAGGTTGATCAACTGCTTTTATCTTCTTTCAGCCACTCTAAACTAAACCGCCACTTCGATTTCACTAGAATTGTAACTGAACATTCTCGAGATGGTAAATAAGCGGCGTTAAGAGCACTGAGTATATACCTCCATTCAACCCTCTGAGTGACATTTTCAATTCCTTTCGTTTTGTTTGCAACAAACACAGTCCAATGTACTTCTTGACTTAAGTCAGGGCTATAGTCAAGTTAGACAAATAGGAGCGAGGAATCGTTTCTATGGTCAAAGTGATTTTACTTAATGGTATAGCTCGATATTTAGCCTGTAGAAAATATAAATCTGCTATATTATTTTTTTGCTGTTTGGCGATTAACTGCTGTATGATAAACTTGTGTACCGTATGTAGGCTACGTTCTGTCGAATCACGTATATAAAATCTAGGTAATTTCATATCTAAAAGTAAATACACATCTTTGAGCCGCGATTTTAATTCTGATTGATCATCTCTGAGTAAACGTGTATTCCAACCTACTATTAAATTCCAATTCTCCTTGCACTATTAGTTTCGGAATCAAAGTTGTGGACACAAAATACCTAAAATGTCAAACATTTTGTGAACAAATGAGGCGATATTTCTATGTGAGTAAGTTCGAAAGGTTGAAAGTCTAAACTATTAATATTATAAAGCAAAATATCTTCGAATTTGTTCCATAAAAGTCCAAGGACTGGGACTGATCCCTCAGCACTTTTTTTTGGACTTCCGGTTGTATACTCGCGCATACTTAAATCGAGCCTTGCCAGTTAAAAAGATATGCCAATTCATTTATGAAGCGACGCAATTTACTTTTATTTCAGATTTGTATAGAGGTAAATAAATTTAGTGACATTATACGTCAAATTTTAGTATTTTTTGTGTAATAAGCATCAGATGTTTGAAAGAGACTATGGTCTGCCGGAAAAATAATAGTATAGCGGCCAAGTCTATTTAACATTGAGTAAATGGCTATATAACTAAACTGGCAAGATATCGCCAAGGTGACGTTGGTTTTAATTTTTGTCGCCGAGTTTGGCAAGAAATCGCGAAAAGTTGCCAAACTGGGTGCTGATTTGGGGCATTTTTGGTCCTGTGCCTGTATAACTGTGTTTGGTACTGTAGTTGAATAGTTGTAATTGATCTCTATATGTAACTGTAATCGCATCCGGCTCTCATATGCCATCCAGTAATTTCGAGAAGTACTACAGATTTCTCGGCGGCTGGGGGAAAACTATATAAGACCGGAGAGAGCAACATATTGCCCTGTAACACGATATTCTCGGCAATATTTGATAGACTAGACCAGGCTACTTTCTCAGATGTTTAGTTCAAAGTTGTTAGGAGTATTGAGATATCTCCGCGTTAGCTTCGCTGTTTAGCTGCACTTTGTATTGCTTTGCATTTGACGTTCTTAGAAGTTTGAAGAGTAATTAGTGATTGTACTTTTTGCTACTGAGAAGAGCTGAACGAGTTATTTTTGTTGAAAGTTCTAGAACTATAAACTGTTTCTTTTAGTAAAATAAATTTTATCAAGCTATCATGGTTTTTTGTGTGCATTTTATCCATTACGAAATCGCACGCACGCAACACTTTCATTCGAGACGAATGTTACACAGTTGTCTACATAAAACTAATTAATTTAAAAGGGACATGAACAAAAATGGACTGCAGTGTAATCCAAATACAATTCGACGTTGTCTATATGTCTTCAAAATTTGTTTTACGCCACGAAGAAAGCAAAAATTCCCGATCTATTCTGTAAATAGAAATTTGTAAAAATGCTTTTCTTAAGTCAGATGTTACTTCGATCTGATCTTTGTGGAATCTACTCAATACAGGTGATAAGTATCGGGCGTTTTTTCCAGGGATTCATCTGGACATAAAAGACTCTGTACCTCGACAAGAAGACTGTTAAAAGTTTAGCAGTAGAGGTTTCTTTGCATACACCTCTGTGGGGACAAATAGTGACAGGATCTTTTGAACAGAAACAACTTCTGCAACACCCTCAATCAACCATTCATTACGCTCTAATTTCCCAGTCACAATAGTAGTAATAATAATTCTGCGCGATTAATATCGAAATATTTCTATACTTCCTCAGCTCTCACAGAAATCTGTGAACCTTAAAACTCTTAATTTTAATTCGTTAACGGGAATGTCTAGATTTAAGGTATTGCTTCGGTTATGTCACTTATTTCGAGCTTTTCGATTTTCACTTCCTCTCCGTTAATTTTATTTTACATGCTTACGTCTTCCAAGACTGGAATATAGAAATAAACAATTCTTTCCCCAAGAGCAGCAAAGAGAGGCATTTAGAAACATCTCGTTTGATGTACGATCTTTAATCTCAGCCATAAAAAGTACAGCGAATCGCTCTACTTGATTACTTGTCAGCAGTGAAATTTTGTTTTTCCCATTGAAAACATGCCTCGAAACGGTTTCCGTAGTTTTTCCCGATTTCTGATTACTTTCTTTTAATTGGACTTTTCTCATCTAAAACATAATATTGTTGCGAAAAATTCGGCGGTTGCGCCTGTATGTAAGCTTTCCGGCATAGCACTAGGGTTGCCATAAAATAGTGTATGGTAGGGTTGCCAGATTGGCCACTTTATCGCCCATTTGGCGACCAAATGGGCGATATCCCATGGTCCAATCGAGAAGCTTCTAGAATAACTTCCTGTCAAGATATTTCTCGAAACGTGCGGAACCTAAGGAAAAGCTATATAAACCCCTGCGTTTCTGAGAGCCGGCATTGTGAGAATAGCTGCTTACTGTGAGTGCTAAGCTACGCGAGAGTTTTGTGAACGGAAAGCGATCGAGATAGTGCTTTGCCGTGAAGCTACCTTTACAGTACAGCTTGACAGTTGTATTGGTGATTGTTCCACGGTGTTAATTATAAGTTTAGTATTGCCGTGAAGCTAACTTTACAGTTACAGCCTGAAGCTGTGTTGCTGATTGTTTCAGCGTATTTATTGTAGATTTCCGATGCTTTTAAAGGTAATTTTGGAACTGTGCTGTAAATAGTGATTCTTGTAAATAAATTGTGCTTTTTATTGTTCTGCATCGTGTTTTCATCGGATACTCTCAAATCCACGAACCCATATAGCGCAACAATATTGTGCATTTTCCTCCCTATTGAACAAAGTTCTTTCCTAACACAGTAAATTATTCTATCTAAACATAAAAAATCAGTGTCATTACTTATTTAATTATTCTTTCTTTTCATTTGCACTTAAAGAAACACAAGTTTCGTTTTTATGATCTGGGCTGCCACAAAAAATGCAGGAGTTGTCATTCATGATTTGTCTAAAGTTGAAGAGCTGTAGGAATTTAGCCGTGCCTAAATATTTTTGCCTGAGGCAGGAGGTCAATGCACACATTCTTACATTCAAAAAATGATTGTATCTCGATACTTTCATATTACAGAACATTAAGAATGTTAAATTAAAACATAACTTTTGTAATATCTATAATCATAACTTTATATATTCAAAAAACTAATATGTGTAATAATAATTTATTATTTTCAAAAAAGTAAAAATTACTTTATTTGATAGATAGCAAATAGCACTGAAAAAGATGAAAACTATTGAACTAATAATCACTTTTTTTTCTGTTTGTAATTAGATTTTTTTAATGAAGTTGTGGGATTTTACTAGTTTAATTCCATTGTTCAGTCTTATAACCCCACGAACACTAACAAGCAAATAATCGCTTTAAGAGTGAGAATAAACACGTCTTGCCTAAGAAGGGTTAACTACCCTTTATTTCTCAGAATAAATACAATCAACGCCTACTCGGAGTATACACAAAGCCTCTACTTGGACTTGAACTTAAATAATTATGAATGCAATTTAAACTAAGCTTAACTAAAGCTATCTGAAAGCTATAGCCGAAACTATCAGGTTTCTAATTAGTTGCCCCCTGAATATTATTTAATTCTGCAAAGCCAAGCCAGGGCCTAAAGTATGGCCTAGCGTGGTAGCTAAGAGAGAACGTAGCCAAAAGGCAAACGCGCGCTAGTCGGGAAAATCAGACTCTCTCTATCGAAGTCGGCGAAACATGGACTTAAATAGTGCATACTCATTTGGATTAACTGTGTTTCTGAAATTACATGTTGGTAGGAAATTGTAAGCTGAAACTAGAATTGATAGAAAAGGGACGTAACTTAAAATAACTGTTAATAGAATTAGGATAAACCTTACAAAGTAAATAGACAATATCTTTTTCAAAATCTACCGTAATTATTAAATTTATGCCCTATGAAGAAAATAATAATATTTGAAAGTTTTTTTGGAATCAAAGATTTTCTATACATGTATATA
>KK114404.1:70497-96584 GCA_000611955.2 Stegodyphus mimosarum
TATGCAAGCAGGATCATTCGGAACTTTCTGCGCTTTTTTAATGATAATTACTAATAAAGAAGTACAAAAATGAAGAATGTCATTGAATCATTATTTTATTCTATGACCTTTTGAGATCTCTCTGGTAGCTGAAAAATTCCCTTTTTAAGAATATCATCAGGTGTACTCGTAAAGACGTTATCAAGGTGCTGTTTGACAGTCTCCAAAGAAGAGAACTTCACACCATTCACAGAATTTTGAAGTGACTTGAAGACAGAAAATCCGAGTAGGCAAGGTCTATTGGTATGAAGGGTGATACAAAATATCCCAGCCTTATTCAATAACCTTTGTCTCACATTCATCGAAAAGTGGGGTCGAGCATTATCATGATGGAAGGCAACTCGATGACTGGTCAGTTTTGGAACCTTTGCATCTATTTCTACTTTTAAAACTGTCATTTGGAAATATCAGTTTCCTAAATTCATATTATATGGTGGCAGCAATTCATGATGTAAAATTCCTTTTTAGTATCATCATACACAAACCATTATTTCTGGGGATGCAGCTCCTCTCTCGATGTTACTAAAGGAGGCCCATAACCGTTTTCTTGTAACATTAGTATACATTTCTCATCTTCAATAATTAACCATTTAAAAAGAGGAGCTTCTGTGCTTTGTTTCATAACAGAATCACACGTCGAAATTCGAACAAGCATATTTCTCTTTGTTTTAAGTATGGGATGCTTAAAAATCGTAGCGGCTTACATAACTCAGTTTTCTTCAAAAGATCGTGTACTGTAGTTTCATAATATTTAGTCTGATAGTTCATGAATTGTATAACGTGGATTTTCAGAAATAGCTTCTTCTAAAGGCCTTTGTTTATAGATGAGGGTCGTCCAGAGCGAGTATCTACTTCGGTGCTGAAATTTTGGTGCTTAACCGTTTCAAACCACCTTAGAACTATGTCGTCAAAAACAGCATTTTGCTCATGTATAGCATGAATTTAACGAGCAGTATGATTAGCAGTTTTTTTTTCGTTTTTAAAATTATAGAATTCATAATATGACGAAAATGAAATTTGGGGTCCTTCATTCTTAACACTGCAGTGAAGCAAAAATTATATTGCATCCGAAACTAACTAGATAAATGCAACACCAGCAAAAAGGACCATATTTAAATATTCACGTGAATCAAGGTCATTCCTTACCATCAGTAACAAAATAATTATAAGAAAACGTGCTTCGATTTGAAAAACCGCGAGCTTTCCAACATATAATTTAAAATTTTCTGGAGCTTCTTTCATCCTAACTGGCAACTTTAAAACTATTTCGTAAGCAGTTTAAAATGATTCGTAAAGCATTTGAAAACAAAATCCTAGGTTTTAGAACATTTAATTCAGAAAACTGAGTGGATATTATTTTTATATAATATTTAAAATTATGAACTTTAAGATTCCAGTAATACAATCAATAAGATATTATTATCGCTATGTAATTTTATAGTTTACTTTGTGCGAACTGTTTTGATGATAGTTTCAAACTACTATGTGGTAAATGATCTTTAAGACATGAGTTGCGTACATTACTTATTTTTTATTTAGTTATGCTTTATTGATAATCCGCTTTTTGCAACGTTAGCAAAGACACCAGCATTTTGGTTAATATGATTCAGGAAGGCAGACAGAGAGAAAATATGTGTGGTGTGGACTCACTCAGTTGAACAATGTTTACGTTTAAAAGTTTTCGAAAATAATCAAAAACAGCTTGAAGAGGGATCATTTAGCAGTCAAACATTTTTAGTTTTGTCCATGCATTCGATGAGCTAGCATCAATATTAACAAAGGAAAATTACTAGACATTCGGGACATTCGGGACTCGTATATTCGGGACACTGAGAATTGAAAACAAGTGTTGAACGTTTGGCATTACACATGTACTGTGGTTAGTCATTTTAATTTAAAACATTATTCGATTATTCAGAGAATTGAGTACTTACTGTTATTTTATAATCATATACTGCTTGTCTGGGTTGTAAAAGTTTATTTCAAATTTGATTTTGTTGAAATCATCACTGTTTTTATTACTATTTAAGAGTTGGAGGTTCATCCGAAATGATGATGTTAACGAAGCTCACATTAGGTATGTTCCTGATATTTTATAAATATATCTCTGAAGTAAAAGTCAGACATTATTGTTCCACACCGTTGTAATATATAGATGTCGAAGTTTTGAACACACCAGTTATCTCTTATTGTTTCCTTATGCGATAATTCAAAGATGTTTCTCAATAGGAAATACTCGTAGCTCGGTCAGGATTGGAACCCAGGCGAACTGGCTTCTGCGTAGTTAGTTTTTGTGTTTTCCTCTATGCAAAATTTAAAACAAGTTTCCATTAAAAAGTATATGCAGACAATTCTGGTGTCATTTACCATATTCAGATAACGAATTCGTTATTCTTTGTTACCAATATGAACTATTTCTATATCCCTTGGTATCTTTCTATATCCTTATTTCTTTATCTGCCAATTATGTTCTCAGCATGAATGATTAATTAATTTAAAACAAGGTCTGGGAGCTAATAATAAAATTCTCATTTCATTTACGGATTTTAATACTTTTCTAAACCATCAAAGTTACTGCTATGATTTAATTTTGTTTGAGAAATTAAAAATAGTAGTACACGAATAAATGACAGTTCAGACGTCGAATATTTATTCTGACTTAGTCTTGCATTCTTTCAACTCGAGCAAAATGACGAAAGCTGAGTTAAAATAAACTTTTCTTCCTTTAAGCAGCAGAAGAAAAGGCAGAGAAAATTGAATTTTTTTTCGATACAGTTTCACCAGCTTTGTATAATACTGAATTATTTTTTTCCATTCGTAGCCATTCTGGAACGAATTAACTAGTTTATTATCTTCAGTCTGTCTGAATAAGTTATTG
Organism: Stegodyphus mimosarum; assembly: GCA_000611955.2. Classification (NCBI taxonomy): domain Eukaryota; kingdom Metazoa; phylum Arthropoda; class Arachnida; order Araneae; family Eresidae; genus Stegodyphus; species Stegodyphus mimosarum. Next base: position 73,415 of record KK114404.1, read on the forward strand.
CTTTAAAGGTACTTTTGAATAATGGATAAAATATACGGCGCTTTAAACATTTTCCTTCAAAATGGATTATAACAATCAGTAAATCTGCTCTAAATATCTTTAACCACTTACTTTCTAAGCGTATTTCACAAGTTTAATATTTCGTTTTAACTTGTCATCAATTTAAATGTATTTTAATACATATCTCTATTCAGAAAAGTTATCTATTAAATACACAATCACCTTGAATTGCTTTTCGCATTTGCGCCATCAGCTACTTAAATAAGGTTAGCTTGTAAATATCATGATGGCTATTTTATTTAACTCTTAGTAGAATGCACTTTTTATGAAAAGAATCAGAATATTTATTATCTCAACATCGTAAACAGTGCTTTTATTAAAAACAGTATTTTCTTTTGTTCAAATGTTAGGTGCAGGTATTTGCATATCAAAATACATTTCGTTATTTTAATTATTGTTATTATTTAAAAAAAATGAAATACAGAATAAACACTTGAAATCATAAAAGCTTATTTTTATAGAATGCCTTTGCTTAACGTAACCTTTACACAAATGCTGTATTTACAAATGTACATATTATTCAATTCTTTATCATACACTCTTCCCAGACAGCATTTGCATAGGTGACAATGTAAAGAAATTTCTACATTTTCAAGAAAGAGGGATAAGTCTTGTCATTTTAGTTCAAAAATAATAACAATTTCTTGATTTTTAAAAATAAAAAATAAGAAAAATAAAAACACAAATTTATCAAAAAGGAAATCTGAAATGTTCCAGATTTTAAATGACGTCCAAAGGGCCCTTTTTTAACATTTTGTGTGTTACTTTTATTTATTAAATATCATTTTCTGCGTACTTAAACCATAAAATTCTGTTCAAGAGTAATATCGCAAAATAATTTTAAAATGAGCGTATCTTTAGAATTTCCGATACCTAGTTGTAGTACCTGGCGACTGTTTGGCGATCAAGAAAACGCGCTTGGCGCGTTTAGTCTCTTCCCTCAGGAAGAGTTATTGTTTTAAGGGAGTCAAACGTTAGCCGCCAGAAAGCAAGGTGGTCTATTTTTGCTAAGCTGTAGGAGCTATGTACTGCTCCGAGATAAATATTTTACTTTGAATGTTAGTTTAATAAATGTTTTGTTTCGTCGTCTTTAATGGTGCCTTGTTGAACCACGAAGCCATTACAACACGTTGTCTTATCAAGACTCAAAGCTTAGAGCGTTGAAAAACGGAAGTGGCGTAACCATTAAGCCTCACATATGAAAGAAGTTCACATTTCCGAATAAAAGCATGAGAATTACTTAATCGTAAGTTTGAAAAGTATGGTTTTAAAGAAGAAAAAGAAAGAGAAAATGTTCAAAACGTGAAGAAGGAAGATTTAGTTACTATTTTATTGGAAATCGGCGAAGAAGCGTCCATTGACTTGAAGCTAGTAGAATTAAAACACAAACTCTAGAACAGCCGAGAATACATCGAAGATGCTGATTTCGTGAAAGAAATTCTGATTACTATAGTGGAGAACAGGAAAAGAAAGTAAGAAATATAAAATGAGAATAGAAAAGAAAGGAAAAAATCGAAACAATGCAAATGGAAGAAGAGAGATTCAGAACAGAAAGAGAATACGAAATAGAATTAGCGAAGATTCGAGCAACTCAAAATGAAAGAAGTCCGGCACATTCAATCCAAAACACAAGACGAGAAACCGAAATTTCCCTCGACAAGCTGATCAAAGGAGTAGAAAACTGACTATAGCAGTACCGAAGAGAGCAAAAGCCTGGAATATATTTTTCGACTCTATCGAAAGAGCATTTAAGCGTAAGAAAGTTCCAGAAGAATACAAATCGAAAATATTTTTGAAATTAATTGGAGAAAAAGCTTCAAATGTTCTCATTTATATAAATAATGAAGATCTGAAAAATTACGAAAGATTGAAAACTCTTATTCTGAAAGAATATCAACCTACTCTGCAAGCCTGTTTAGAAAATTTTAAAAGATTTGAACGTTATTCCGGAGAAATACATATCCAATTTGCTTCACGACTAACAGCCACATGGGAATATTATTGCAAATCAAGAGAAGTAAATGATTTCGAAACACTCAAGGAGTTAATTATTTCAAGCTTTAGATAGCAAAACAGCTGCACACGTCGCAATACGCCAAGGAAATACAAGAATTAGCTAAAGAATGCGATATCTATTTCACAGCGAAAGGAAAATCTTTCGACGAAGTCCGAAATGAAATAAAACGAGTGCCGAGATTCCTGGATATAACATATACAGAAGATAAATATATTCCTCCACAAATGAGAAGAGAATACTCAAAACAAGAAGGATATTCTGCGAGAAGAAAAGAATGTTGTGTTTGTGGGAGCTATCAACACATCGCAAGAGATTGGCCAGACAAAAGAAGAAAGAACGAAACTGCTGTAAATAAGAAGGTAAAGGCAGATCCTAAAACTCCAAAAAATTCAAACAGAACATCAGAAGAAGAAGCCATTGTAGCAAACGTAGACTCAGCCCATCTGTGATCTGAATCCAAAGAACGTATCGTGCAGCCATTGCAAAACGTAGACGTTTTTATTTACTCTGAGAAGATCGAAGTTATCGTGGATTGTCGAACGCAGATAATGATCGTACATTCATCGCTCATTCGAGATTTAGAAGACAGAGAAGGAAATAAAATCTTGATAACCCCTGATTTAAGACAACCGATTGAAGCAAAAGTTTGCCGTGTACCTATTTATTATAAGAATCATGGAAGTAATTTATTTAATTCTGTGTATACATTAATTACAGTGACTGATAAGCTAAATGTGCCTTGTTTAATAACTACAGAAATACACGAATAGTTGATTAATCCTGATGGAGAAGAATCAAACATAGAAAGAAATAATTCCGCAGACGGAAACTTGCAAGGTTTATTCGCCGAAGCACAGTCAAAGGAGGAAATGGAATCCTCCCGCCAATACTTCTGGAGAAGAAAACCGAAGGGGAGGAATAAGGTGAGGAGGCGAGCGCTTACGTAAATATAGACTTTTCGTTTGCTGAAAACCTGCGCAGAGAACAAGAAGCCTGTCTTTCGCTGAAAGAAGCATGGAAGGCAGCTGCAAAGAAAAAGGGAATTATTTATTTATGAATCATCTTGTACATCACCAAAAAAAGATATTAGGACAGACTGTTTTCCAGTTAGCGCCTCCTGTTAGCAGAACCAGTGTTAGAATTTTCACATAGTTCCATTTTCGGTACACATCTTGGAATAAGGAATACAAAGGAGAGAATCCGATATTCATTTTTTGGCCTGGACTAGCGCAAGATGTGTAAACCTTTTGTAAAACATACAAAAACTGTCAGTTGAAGAGTCCAGAAAAGCGATTAGACAAGATTCCCATCACAGCTGTCAGAAGACCAGAATTACCTTTTGAAGTAGTGAACATTGACGTTATTAGACCTATTGAACCTCTTTCTGCTAGAAAACGTAAATACGTGTTATGCCTGGTAGATCAAGACTCCCGATGGCCAGAAGCAATTCCACTGAGAAGCTTGACAGCAAAGGCCACTTGCGATGCACTTTCGGAGATTTTCATGAGAACAGGAATCAGTAATGCAATAGTTAGTGACAACGGAAGTAACTTTATTTCCAAATTATTTCAAGAATTCCAGAAAAGACTAGGTTCGCACCCTAGGTTCTGTACACCTGCTTACAATGCTTCAAATATTGGTAGAAAGTTGGAACAAGTCCGGCAAACAAATGTTACATCATGTCATCAGAATTGATCCTCCGAATTTGGATAAGCACATCCCATACATGCTCTTTGCTTACCGGGAAGTACGGAACTGCACCACTGTAGCCTCACCATTTCAGCTGATGTATAGAAGACAACCAAGATGTCCTTTACCAGTAGTGAAGTCTTCATGATCAGGAGAAATACCTATACCACCTAATCTAAGTGAATCAGCAGTGGATTACTTACAGCATTTAAAAATAAGATTGGAACAAGCTGCCGGACAAGCCGATTTAATTGCAAGTGAGAAACAACAAAAATATGCTGAGTATTTTAACCGAAGATCAATACCAAAAAATTTCAAAATCGGAGAACAAGCCTATTTACTCATCCCAGATTCAAATAACTAACTGTATGCACGTTGGACTGGACCAGGAAGAAATCGTGAATTATTGTTCACCTCATTCCTATCAATTAAAACTACCAGATGGAAAGATCAAGCATGTTCATTCAAATAAAATTCGAAAATTTCAAGCTAGCATCAATGCAGTTGGAGTGATATTTGAAAATGAAGAAGAATTTGGGGATATTATAACCTTGCCAGGAAAAGATTTTTCAGCCCTGCCTAGAAGATTTAAAAATAGATGCGAATCTGAATTTAGAAAATTTAAATCCGCAGTAAAGAAGAAAAATAATCGCTCTTATCAATCGACACCCAGTACTATTCACCGGACAGCTGAAAATAGCTAAAGTTGAAGCTCATAAAATTAGACTAATACCCAATATGGAGAGGAAGAAACCCTACGTCTACAGGATTCCTGAATCATTGAAAAACAAGGCTGGCGAAGAAGTAAAAGAATTATTAAAATCGGTATTACTAGAAGAAAATATTGCAGAAGTAGCTCATCCAGTAGTTTGTGTTAGCAAGAAAGACGGAAATATTAGATAGTGTTTAGATTATCGAGCACTGAATGCAGTGACGAGACCAGATGACTTTCCAATGCAAAATGCCATTGATTTAATGTTCAATATAGAAAGAGCCAACGTCATAACAACACTGGATTTACTGAAAGGGTATTGGGAAATTTCCCATGGAGGAGCAAAGTAAAGAATATACATCCTTCAAAACTCATCGAGATCAATATCAGTTTAAATTGTTACCTTTTGGCCTACGGAACGCAGCAGCAACTTTTCAGAGAGTAATGAATAACGCGCTGAAGTAATTTCAACAATTTTCAAGAGCCTATATTGACGACATAACTATATTTTCCACCGAGTTCGACACTCATCTCCAAGATTTGGATAAAGTTTTCACCAAACTAGAGTCATTTAGATTTGCTATCAATTCAAAAAAATATTCTTTCGCAAAACCACAAATTAATTATTTAGGACCCATTATCGGATCGGGGAAACATCAGCCAGATCCCGAGAAAATAGAGGCAATCAAGAAACTGGAAACGCCGAAAACGAAGACACATCTCAAAAGTGTGTTAGAATTAGGTTAATAATTATCGCTATTATATTCCAGTATAATCCAGGGTATGCAGAGATCGCCTACTCACTCAAGGAACTCACGAAAAATAAACAACCGGAAATATTCGAATGGAAAGAAATTCATGAGACAACATTTCAACAACTTAAGGAACGATTAGCGATATCAACAGAACTGATCATCCCAACACCGCAGAATCCGTTTGTCATTCATTCTGACGCATCTCAAATCGGAATAGATGCATGTTTAACAATTTCCCGAGAGTTAGGCAAGTAAGAAACTATTGAAACCTCAACAAAGCTGGCCGTCTGTAGAGCGTGAAGCTTACGCTATAGCGTAGGTATTAAAAAAATTTGAACCATGGATATTCGGTTCATCTGTAAAAATTGTGACCCTTCACAATCCACTAGCATTTATTGTAAGAAATGCTTCGCAATCATCCAAATTGTAACGATGGGACATAGCGCTGCACAAATACAATCTAGAAATAGAACATTCACGTGGGAGAAATCTAGTTAATATTGATGACGTTATCCAGACTCCCCACCCGTGAACTTTGAACAATATTTACTATTCATATTCACCAACATTTTACGTGAGTAGTAATTAGATATTTTGTCGTTGCATTTCTAATTAATTTTTACAATTTTGTGCCAATATTTATAAGTAGTTGAGATTTCTATATTAGTGTAGAATGTTCAAATGTGTATGCACATGTTTTCTTTTTCTCATTGATCGCAAACAATTGCTTGATTTTAATATCCAGATTTATGGTTGATTTGTATACACCCACACCAACAATCTTACGACAAGGGTGTAGTATCTGGCGACTGTTTGGCGATCAACAAAGCTCGCTTGGCGCGTTTAATTTCTTATCCCAGGAAGGGTTACTGTTTTAAGGGAGTCAAACGTTAGCCGCGAGAGAGCAAGGTGCTTTATTTTTGCTATGCTGTAGGAGAGGTGTACTGCTCCGAGATAAATATTTTACTTTGAATGTTAGTTTAATAAATGTTTTGTTTCGTCGTCTTTAACGGTGCGTTGTTGAACCACTAAGTCATTACAATAGTCTCGCGCGCTGGAGATAAAAATGCTCTTTCTGTACAAGGTTGCTTTGAAATCCTTGTGTTTGTTGATAAAAATTCGTTAAAGTTTTACAAAATATGAAATCGATAATAAAACAAATTCCAAATTTCAAATTTGGGGTTCCAGATGCCCACATTCTCAGGAGGATTACGTTATTCAAAATTTGATGGTTCTAGGTACCGTTGTTTTACCACATTGCGAGAAACATATATGCATTTAACAGATTCTTCATTACTTAATTTCTTTAAATATAATACAGGCGATAATATTTGGCCGCAACAATTTGAAAAGTGAAACAGCGCTTGTAGTGAATCAACGCAAAATGCCAAAACGAAAATAATAGTCTTTCTGGGCAAATTGCCCTTGGGAGCAACAAATAACAGACATCTTAAAATCGAAATTTTATTCAATATTACACTTAACCAAAATAAGGTCATTCCCGTTATCAAATACTTTACTAATTTAATGATAGGGAACCTTGATAAATAAATGAATGCATGAAAAACAACTTTTAGAGGTCGAATGGTAAATCGCTGAAAAATAGTACTTCAACCTCAATTCGATTCCAGGCGAAGATAGGCTTGCAGGCAGTGAGAAAAATATATACGGAGAAAACGGCTTGGAATAAACGATCCTTGAACAGAACTTTCCTCTTTTTTCCGGGGTAGTCTCTGTTTACTCTACTGAATCAAATCCTTTGAGAGCTGTTGGGGGGATGACTGAGCGCAAAAGAATGGACATTCCTTTAAAAGAAAATCCTCTGTTGTCCATGGCTGTCATATAGATGGAGATTCTGAAATTAGGAACCTGAATTTAATAAGAAAAACACGTTGTAGGAGTGATGTGTGAAAGGTAGCTTTGGAAAAAATGTTTTCCTTTTATACGTTTTGAGCCAATTATTGTTAGAATTGACCTTGGACATGTAGAAGGAATAACATGCAGAATAACTGTCTACGGAGCCTATTATTTTCCTAAAGTAGTTTTATCTTAGCCTGTCCTCTCCCATCTTGCGTCAGGTGATGACAGTAAATCGTAATTGCAAAAATTATTTTTCCTAGTCGCTCTAATTGGCTTACGAGAAAGTGATGTTATTGAAAAGAAAGTAATTTTGGTTTGCACAAATAGATAGCGTTATTCTTCTGTCAATGTTTTGTTATTCATCTGTCAATCTCGTAAATCTTTTTTTTTTTTTTTTTTTTTTGAGATTTGGCAGATGACAATTTTAGGTTGCTATAAACATAAACTGCGTGTATTTCTTTTTAATTTTTTTTTTGCAACTGTCAGTGGGATCCAAAAATAAACATTTTCGAAACATTTCACATTTTTATTTTCATAAAGGCAAAAAAGAGGCTCATACCGAAATATCTGAACTTTATGGTGCTTAGAAGAACGTGTGTGTCAGAATAAGTTTAAAAAATTTCACTCTGGAGATTTTTATTTGAAGATGACCAACGTTCTGTCACATCTTCTGAAGTTGATGATGACAAAATTAATGGCATAACTCAGTCAAATCCTCATGCAGCTATGGGAGAGATTTCAAATAGCTTAAATGTATCACACGCAAGGACTGGAAATCACATAAGATGTCTTGGATTCGTTCAGATGCTCTATATTTGGGTTTCCAAAGAAGTGAAAGAAATTAATTTCAAACTCAAAGAAATTAACATTAGAATTAATAATTGCGATATGCATTTCAAACGTAATGAAATAGACCCCCTTTTTAAGTGAATTATCACTGGTGGTGAAAAATGGATAATCTAAATCAGAGCTTCTTAAACTGTGGGTCGCGACCCCAATTGGGGTCGCGAGACTTGCAGTAGGGGTCGCCAAAAATTTTAGCAATTTTGATATTTGTTTAACTTATAATAACTTTACAATTACCAAATAATTTTACATAATGTACCCGAAAATAGATAAAGATAAGAAAATACATAGAAATAAAAAGCGAAAACGTTTCGACGCATTTTGTTTATAATAGAAACGCTCATTTTACATTTCTTTACTATTTATTTTTATAGTTAATGACCTAAACTTGTGTTATGTATTACTTATTTCAGTTGTGATTTAAATTGTTTTAAAGGTAATGATTTAATTTATTTTGTTTCAGAATTAAAGATTAATTTGTTTTTATTTTTTGTAGTTGAACTTAAGTTTCTTTGGCTTGTTGAAAAGTAATTGTAGTCATTTAATTTGTTCTCTTGACAGTTTTGGTTAACGCTGATTTTAAGTTGCTTGAGTAATTAATTTTTTCTTCTTTACTTTTGTTGGGTTAACTATTTAAATTTCTGTTTAGTTAATATTTTTTCTTAACCTTGGTTGTTAATGTTAATCTCTTGATAAGTTGACCCTTAAGGTCAATCTTTTTAAAGTTTTGTTTACACAAGTTGGTGTTTAAAGTTTTAATTAAGTTTTAATGTGCCCCCTTTTCTGCTAAATTTGGGATCCATATTTTCTGACTATGGTGGTCGTTTTGGTGTTGTGGAGAACATAAAAAATTTTCATACTTGATTATTGTATTTTAACTGAAGTAATTTTTATTTCCTTACTATGGTGGTCGTGTTTGGTGTTGTAATAAACCCAAGAAAATTATCTATGTAATTATTATATTTTTATTTAAGTACTTATCAGCATTGAAGTTAATTTGTGTGTAAAATCAATAATTAATACCTATCCTTTCAAAAGCTTTTCCGTTGCCTTTCCAAATAATTTACGACCTTGTTTTCGATTTCTTCACTCGCCAGACGGTAGTCTGTGAAACATCTGTCATCATTGAAACGTTTTGCACCCTGCTGAAGAGGCTAGTTCCAACACTACTAACCCTGCATCAAGGTCGAGGGGACGGGGTGTTTTGCTTACTCGTAGGCTTTATCTATGCTGGAGTGGGACCCCTCGACGAGGCTAGTTCTGTTGTGAGTTGATTGACCTTGGTGTATCAGCGATTATTCGCCACTTTCTGGAGTTCGTACTACATTGTCTTCACCTTCCTGCGTGTTTATCCCCTGGGGTTGCCGGGCTGTTGGCGGTTTTCCTACCATTTAAAATCGCCAATCGAGCAGTTTTGGCGAATGGAGTAAAAAGCTTGGGAGCTAGCGACGAAGGCAGCGAGACACGGAAGGAGACGGAGCGGAGAGTGAGAAACGTGTCGAACGACGACGAGAAAAGTACTATCTGGAGCCACGAGAGTTGCTGTCTGCGTTCATAGAACGATGTATGAAGGAAATGGAGGAGAGAAACCACCAAGGTTGAGCGATGAAATGAGGACGAACCCCACGTAGAAGGGGCGGAAGGCTCCGAAGCTACCTTTTCCTATTCAGATTTCTAATTTTCATTCTTTTCTTTTTAGTTAAATTGTGGCTGCGCTGTGACGTGGCCGAAGTTCGCTTGTCGGATGTCTGAGCCTACAATGTATCTACTATGTTAACTTCACTGTTTGGAACGTTAAACTGTGGTTGCGCTGTGACGTGGCTGAAGTTTGCTTGTCGGATGTCTGAGCCTACAATGTATCTACTATGTTAACTTCACTGTTTGGAACGGTATGAACATTTTGTTTATTCTCATAACAGCCACCAATGTAAGAATTTGTATTTAGTAAGTAATATCTTAATAAATTCCATATTTAATTTTAACTTTCTTGTAATGTTTTCACTTTTTAATTTAGAACACTGGACCCAATAGTATTTTTCACAACGCATTTATTTAATTATTCTGTTGGAGCTCTTGGTCACTATTTACTATTAATTTGAACACTAGTGTTACAGTATATATTGTGTTTTATCATGCATGTCACAAACTTTACATATTCATGTGATTTAGAATTGATTATCCAAATACTGACTTTCATTTGATATTGAACTTAAAACATAAACATAAACTCTTAAATATTAAAAACTCCAACAATAGCATGCAATTTAACTATGTTTTTGCGTGACATCTGTACGTAAGGACAGAATAAAGGAATCTTGTTTTCCTAAACGAATTATAAAACTAAATTAAAATGGATTCAGAAGAGTTTTTTCGTGGTGTCTGTCTGTACATACGTATGTATGTGTGTATCTAACATAACTCAAAACCGAATAGCTTCAGAACTTTGCAATTTTGTAAATAGGACTGTTAAAACATGTAGATGAGCACCTTCCATTTTGGTTGCAATTGGCTGTACCAAAAGTATATATATATACATATATAGCAATGCTTTCGATATTGTAAAATTTTTACTTGTACTACCTTTAGGTGCGACTTCCTCAGAGATACAGAATGGTTAGGACCTTCATAGGAAAGAAACTCTAAGCATGCATATAAACTCCATAACTTTTTCGTAAAACATTTTCACTTTTTGCGAACCCAAACTAATTGCGCATTTCGTTTATTAGTTTCTAAACTTTGTTCTTCTAATGTCTTAAGAAAATGTCTTCTGTCTATTGACTTTTATATATATGTATATATAGACCCCCTCTGTTACTCGGCTCAGTGATCTCAGCTTTTTATTCTTACATGTTGGTAAATTGCGCATTTTTTGTTATAAAAATTATTGAATTATGTTGTTCTTATCTTCCGGTTAAGGTTATTACGCCTTAGTAAATCTGCATGCAACATTTGTAGAATTATCAACAATTTAAAAGTTACTTCAGTGCAGCTAAGCCTAATTATTTTACCATAACACTCATATTTGTTTACATTTGAAACTCAGCAAATTAGTGGATTTGTTGCCAATCTAGAGAAACTAAGCTTCGCAACCACAAACATAACACCTGGTTTTATTATTGCGAATTAAATCATACTTAATCCATTCTGCAATTTATTGGAGGAAATAAGTGTTTAAGGTTTACTTGGTAATTTTTAATATAGATATTTAGAGTTTTTACTTATTTTTGCCTTGTCGCGAAGGGAGAAATGAATTAATTAAAGGAGAAATTATGAGAAATACGTCAGCTAATAGTTCCAAAGATGAACTCACAGCAGCAATTAAAGCACAACAGGAAAACATAGTTACTTTAACTAACATGTTAGGAAACTTGCAAACCCAAGTTCAATCATTGATGTCTAAGTCTACAGCTAAGAGTAGACAGGTTGGCCCTCGTTGTTATAGATGTAATAGGTTAGGCCACTTAGCGAGGAATCGTATGGTAAATCAATCTCAGGGTACTAATAACAATGTTAGAATAAGAGAGTATGGTAATGCTCGACAGCTAGGAAATGCTAGTGTAACTCCCAACGCACACCAGGTTGCAGGGCAGGTGAATTCGAGGAACACTACTCAGATAAATCCTCAGGCTCCAGTTTTTAACCAGAATTTAAACTAGTAAAGGGTAGGGAGAGCAATTCCTTCAGTTCATCCCATGAAGCCCTTTTGAAGGTACCTTCAGTGTATTCAGTTTCTTTAGGTGAAGCACCTCTTCCTATAGTAAATGGCTCAATTTTGGGTAATAAACTCAAATTTTTATTAGATTCAGGAGCTACTGTAAATTTACTAAATGCTAGGTATATGCAATGTTTTGGCAAGAAAGTAAAAATTGAAACATGTGAAACTTATTTAAAAGGCATTTCAAGCAACAAAGTGTTAGTTAAGGAGAAAGTTTTGTTACCTGTCAAATTTCAGGATCAGATTTTTCAAACTGAATTTCTCATTATTGATAGTTTATCTGATCAATATGGTGCACTTTTAGGAACACACTTTTTAAGTCTAAACAAACTTTGTATTGATTTCAGTTCATCAAATTTGATAGGTCCACACATATTGGTGCCTTTGCACCTTCACATGTCTGCGCCAAGTGCTGATGCTTCAATTAATTGCATGTCACCAAATAACTCGACTAATGATATCTTTTGCTATTCTGTGAAAAAGCATAAACTTCCTCCTTTCTCTGAAAATATTCTAAAAGTTTCAACTTCCCTTTTACCTTTTTCTCAACCTTCTGTACTTATTGAACCTCTTCCTCACCATCAGCACGCCAAATTCAGTGTAGCACGTTCAGTGAATAGTAAACAACGTTCAAATGAATTTTTTATTAAAGTGGCAAATTTCTCTCCTGATATTGTACACATTAACAAAGGTATGAAACTAGCCACCTTGGCTCCTGTTAATGTTAAAACACCTGATATTCAGCCAGTATTTTCTACGAGTCTTGAGACTGGTGAGCAGTTTGAACCCTGGGGAGGTCAGTTTGACTTAAGTCATTTACCTGAACAACAGAGACATGAACTTATGATTCTTTTAGATCAGTACAAAAACATTTTTGCTTCTTCTGTCACTGAACTTACTGGTTGTGATACAATTTTACACAACATTAATTTAAAAGACAACATTCCTGTCAGACAGAAACCTTACAGAGTTCCTTATCATTTAAGGCAAGAATTAGATAAGCAGATTGCTGAGCTGTTAGAGGCAAAAATTATTGAAGAAAGTGATAGTGCATATTCTGCTCCTGTGATTTTAGTTAGAAAGCAAGATGGGAGTTATCGTTTAGTAACAGATTTTAGGAAATTGAATGAGAAAACAGTTGAGGATAGTTTTCCATTACCTAACATGATAGAATTGATTGAAGGTTTAGGGAATGCTACTTATTTTTCCACATTAGATTTAACTTCAGGTTTCTTTCAAATGAAAATACACCCTGATGATATTTATAAAAGTGGTTTCACTACTCCTTCTGGACATTATCATTGGACACGAGTCCCATTCGGGATGCGTAATGCGCCCAGTTCCTTTCAGAGACTGATGTCAATAGTTTTGGCAAATCTATCGCCTTTACAGATAGGCATTTATATAGATGATATAGTGATAGCTTCAAATACTTTCGAGGAACATTTAAGCAAATTAAAAATTGTATTTGATAGACTTACTGCACACAACTTAAAACTGAAACCTTCTAAATGCAATTTTCTCAGAGACCAAATTACATATCTAGGTTATAAAGTATCTCAAGGTAAAGTGCAGCCTGATGATAAAAACCTTAAGGTTATCAGTAGTTTTCAGGTGCCTAAAAATAGAAAGGAAGTTAGAAGATTTTTAGGTCTGGTAGGATTTTATCGTAGATTTATTCAAAATTTTGCTCACAAAGCCTTACCTTTAACTGAACTGACTAAAGATAAAGTAACCTTTAAATGGACTGATGAGGCTCAACAGGCTTTCGACAACTTAAAAGCTGAACTTTTAACTCAGCCTATTTTGGCTTTACCAGATTTTACAAAACCCTTCGCTTTGTGTACTGACGCTTCAAATTATGCTCTAGGAGCCATTTTAGGTCAGGAGGATGAGAATAAATTTTTACACCCTATCTGTTTTGCCAGTAGAAAACTAAAGGGTCCTGAAATTAATTATAGCACTGTGGAGAAGGAAGCTTTGGCTGTTGTATGGGCTACTGCTCATTTTAGGCAATATCTTTTAGGCAAAAGTTTTACAGTTTATTGTGATCAGGCTTCACTTTCCCATGTATTAAAGTTAAAAGATCCAACATCTAGGATTGCTCGCTGGATAATGGGGTTGTCTCAGTATGACTACAAAATTGTTCATAAACCAGGAAAATTAAATTCCACTGCTGATTATTTATCCAGATCTGTAAATGTGGCTGAACAAGTACAAACTTCTACCACCCCTGATCTTTTACACACCATTAAAGAACAACAAGCTGTTGATCCTTATTGTATGCAAATAAAAGAAGATTTAGAGAATAATAGAATTCCAAAACCTCCTTCACAGATCTTCTTCATTGAAAATGATACTTTGTATTGTAAATTTAAAAATCCTAAGGCTCGTTGGCAAAAACAAAACAGAATAGTGTTACCTAAAACATTAGTTCCAAAAATTCTGCAACAAAATCATGATTCACTTGTAGCTGCTCATTCTGGTTTTCATAGAACCCTTCATAGAATTCAGAAAGCATTCTTTTGGAAAAACATGCATAAGCAAATTCTTAATTATGTGAAATCTTGTCATTCTTGTATACAGAAACGTGGTTTTAAGGCATCACACAAAGCTTCATTAATGAGAGTTCCAATAGCAAATAGACCTATTGAACGTATAGCCATGGACATTGTAGGCCCTCTGCCCATGACACTTTCTGGACATAAATATATATTGGTTATTACAGACTATTTCACGAGATGGCCAGAGGCTTATGCTTTACAAAATTGTTCATCTGAAACCATAATTGAGAAACTTGAGCTGTTTATTGCTTCTCATGGGGTACCACAACATATAATCACAGACAGAGGTACCAATTTTATATCACAGGCTATTAATGAAGTTTATCAGAAATTAGGAATTTGTAAACACACCACTACAAGTTATCATCCACAATCAGATGGTGTCGTAGAAAGATTAAATGCAACTCTTATTAATTCATTAAGTCACTTGGTTTCTGAAACTCAAGAAGATTGGGACAGGCATTTACCGTTTGCTTTATTAGCACATAGAACTGGAAAGCATCAGGCATTAGATGAGTGCCCAGCGTTTCTCTTGTATGGCCGAGATTTAACGTTACCAGTGGATATGTTGACTCAGTCTAAATTTAAGACTTATGATGATACTAAAACTTATGCGAAAGATTTACTCGTCAGACTGCAAAAATCATTTCAGGTAGTTAAGACAAATTTAACTACTGCAGCTGAGAAACAAGAAACTACTAGAGAGTCAAAAGCTTATCATAAGGACATACAGCTAGGTGATACAGTTTACTTATACACTCCTGTGGTACAGCCAGGAACGGCTAGGAAGCTGTGTAAATTTAACAAGGGTCCTTACCGAGTTGTTGAGAAGTTATCAAAGGTTAACTTCAGGATAGAGTTAGTGACTAAACCACACACACGACAGGTGGTACATGTTGATCGTTTAACCAAGGTGCCAGCAAGAATTATATTTCCTACTTTAGAGATCTCTGATCAAGATCGTTCTTCTGCTGGTCAACCTAGTGTCACTACTACACAATTGCCTTACAATTTAAGGCCCAGAGATGCTCATGGATTTGTAACGAGTAATTGAACTTTATACTGTTGTACATATTGGTAGGGTAGGAAAGTTTCTGCCTTAATTGAAGTTCTAGATTTTGCAAAGAGCTCTTATTTAGTTTTGTTTGTTTTTTTCTTTTGTTGCGCTGCGTGACTTGTTTTGTTGACTTGGGTTGTTTGACCTTATCTAGTTCATGTTTTGTCAGGAATTGCAACCTACTGCTCTTCATATCCTGGTTTGTTTTTCTTTGAGAGCTTAGTGGCTGGTCCACTTTGTTTCTTCTTCACGTTAATGTTTCGGAATTGTTTGTTACCTTACTAAGGGACGCCTTAGTGTCTTTGGGCTTATTATTTTTGAGTAGTTGGTTGTTATTTCTTGCTCACACGTGTATGTTGTGTTTTGGTCGATTACACTTGCCTACTTATTTAGTTTTATCCTTCGTGGGCTTGTTGAATAACCTAAGTTCAACTGTTAGTTAAGTTACATTACTTACCGTGGTAGTTTTTCACTTCTGTATTGGTGTGTTGCTTTGATTTAAGAAGACGTTTGTTTCTCGTCCGGGTAGAATTTTGTCTTGTGTTTTTATTTAGTTTTGCTTCACCTTTTGAGGTGGGTGAAGGTAGTTTGCACTCAGGTGATTGTTCAATTTCTTGTTATTGAAGGCCTGTTTTGAGTAACACGCCTTTGCTCGTGTTAGAGCTCTGTTGTTTTAGAGTGTTTATTTGTAAGTTTTATTGTATTGCTCGTGGTTTTTGTGTTTTTTTTTTAGATTAGAGTTGATTGTTGGTTTACATTTCGCAGGCTTAAGCTTAGTTTGGAAGTGTTTTATTTTGTTGTAAGTAGTATTGTGGATTCTGATTCTGAGTTTCCGGTGGTAGGGTTATTATTTTGTTTACTTAAAAGTTAATTGGTAAAAATCCTTTTTGTGATTTTGTGTTCTTTCGTCAGTTTAACAGCTGGCTTTGGTTCAACTAATGAGTAATTTCTGCCATTGTCACCACTGCTTAGGTTTAACTTTTATGTGTTTTGTAAAGTCAGAGGTTATTGATTCTTTTCCGAAAAATTTTGGTTTCGGAACGGGGGAGGATTGTTATGTATTACTTATTTCAGTTGTGATTTAAATTGTTTTAAAGGTAATGATTTAATTTATTTTGTTTCAGACTTAAAGATTAATTTGTTTTTATTTTTTGTAGTTGAACTTAAGTTTCTTTGGCTTGTTGAAAAGTAATTGTAGTCATTTAATTTGTTCTCTTGACAGTTTTGGTTAACGCTGATTTTAAGTTGCTTGAGTAATTAATTTTTTCTTCTTTACTTTTGGTTGGTTAACTATTTAAATTTCTGTTTAGTTAATATTTTTTCTTAACCTTGGTTGTTAATGTTAATCTCTTGGTAAGTTGACCCTTAAGGTCAATCTTTTTAAAGTTTTGTTTACACAAGTTGGTGTTTAAAGTTTAATTAAATTTTAATGTGCCCCCTTTTCTGCTAAATTTGGGATCCATATTTTCTGACTATGGTGGTCGTTTTGGTGTTGTGGAGAATAAAAAAAATTTTTCATACTTGATTATTGTATTTTAACTGAAGTAATTTTTATTTCCTTACTATGGTGGTGGTGTTTGGTGTTGGAATAAACCCAAGAAAATTATCTATGTAATTATTATATTTTTATTGAAGTACTTATCAGCATTGAAGTTAATTTGTATGTAAAATAAATAATTAATAGCTATCCCTTCAAAAACTTTTCCGTTGCCTTTCCAAATAATTAATGAGCTTGTTTTCGATTTCTTCACCTGCTAGACGGTAGTCTGTGAAACATCTGTCATCATTGAAACGTTTTGCACCCTGCTGAAGAGGCTAGTTCCAACACTACTAACCCTGCATCAAAGTCGAGGGGACGGGGTGTTTTGCTTACTCGCAGGCTTTTTCTATGCTGGAGTGGGACCCCTCGACGAGGCTAGTTCTTCTGTGAGTTGATTGACCTTGGTGTATCAGCGATTATTCGCCAATTTCTGGAGTTCATACTACATTGGCTTCACCTTCCTGCGTGTTTTTCCCCTGGGGTTGCCGGGCTGTTGGCGGTTTTCCTGCCATCTAAAATCGCCAATCGAGCAGTTTTGGCGAATGGAGTAAAAAGCCTGGGAGCTAGCTACGAGAGGGAAGACAGTCAGACACGGAAGGAGACGGAGCGAGAGTGGAGAAACGTGTCAAACGACACGAAAGAAAAATACTATCTGAAGAGTAGCTGTCTGCGTTCATAGAACGATGTATGAAGGAAATGGAGGAGAGAAACCACCAAGGTTGAGCGATGAAATGAGGACGAACCCCACGTAGAAGGGGCGGAAGGCTCCGAAGCTACCTTTTCCTATTCAGATTTCTAATTTTCATTCTTTTCTTTTTAGTTAAATTGTGGCTGCGCTGTGACGTGGCCGAAGTTCGCTTGTCGGATGTCTGAGCCTACAATGTATCTACTATGTTAACTTCACTGTTTGGAACGTTAAACTGTGGTTGCGCTGTGACGTGGCTGAAGTTTGCTTGTCGGATGTCTGAGCCTACAATGTATCTACTATGTTAACTTCACTGTTTGGAACGGTATGAACATTTTGTTTATTCTCATAACAGCCACCAATGTAAGAATTTGTATTTAGTAAGTAATATCTTAATAAATTCCATATTTAATTTTAACTTTCTTGTAATGTTTTCACTTTTTAATTTAGAACACTGGACCCAATAGTATTTTTCACAACGCATTTATTTAATTATTCTGTTGGAGCTCTTGGTCACTATTTACTATTTATTTGAACACTAGTGTTACAGTATATATTGTGTTTATCATGCATGTCACAAACTTTTCATATTCATGTGATTTAGAATTGATTATCCAAATATTGACTTTCATTTGATATTGAACTTAAAACATAAACATAAACTCTTATGTATTAAAAACTCCAACACTTGCAATAGTGTATTACAGTGCAAATGAAGAAATTGACAGTTTCACTTACGCGCTAGTCGGATTTGCGCATTTGTTTATGGTGTCCCGCAAGATTTTCGTCAAATATTATGGGGTGCCCACACCAAAACTTTTAAGAAACCCTGGTCTACATTAACATTAATCGAAAACGATCATGGCCCAGGCGTCAGTGCAAATCATATGTTGTTATTGTCGCATCTGTGGCGAAGCCTATTCAAATAGTGCTATAGGCGAAGATGACGATCCGCAAAATATTATCATCGTAGAGGTTCGGTTCTTTAAACAAGACTCCAATTTTTAACAACTCAGCAAAGACAGCTATACAATAAAAAATGTGTGCAGTTGTCAGTTTTATGTACGGGCAGTTATAACAGTTTGTGTAGGTTGTCCTATCCTCTCTGTTAATTTTCAATACTTCAAAAATCATATCGAAAGCTAAATTGGATCAGAAAAAGATTATGCTGTCACTGTGAAAGTATTACTAAGGTCTTGTGGATTTTGAGCTGCTTCTAAGCAATCACACTGTCAACCCAGATGTTTACTGCCAACAGCGTATAAAAATGGAGGAATGAATCAAAGACAAATGACCAGAATTGTCAAAAGGAATCGTCTTCGACCACAACAGTGCGAGGCTTCGCACATCTTTAGGAATACGTATGAGATTATTAAAGCTTGGTTAAGAAACGAGGTCGAATGCCCCTTATATACCTGATCGTGCACCGTCGGACTTTCATTTATTTCGAAGTTTAGAAAATTTCTTAAATGATAAAAATTTCGGTGATAACGGTGAACTCAAATCTCACCTGGTTAAGATTTTTGCTAATAAAAACCAAGAGTTTTATTAACGCGGAATCACGAAGTTACCCTAAAGGTGGCAAAATGTCTCATAGAACATCTCATCTCCTGCCGTGTATATAATGAGTTTTAATCTCTAAAGACGAACTTACATGTAATTAAGTTAATATTTAAGATGTGTATTTTGAATCGAGTGATAAATGCATTATATTTTTGAATGGCGTTAACTGTTGCGTGAGATATCTCCATGTTATTAAAATCATACTAAGAATTAATATGTTTACCAGTTTCTGTTAATATAGCGAGCGTTGATCTGAAATGTTTATAAAACAACCCCTCATTTGCATGCTGTCAGTTGTTTCTGATTTTTCCAAGGTACTTCAATCATGCTGAGTTTTGGCATGTTGCAATATAATGAGAAATAATATGAAATATTTGTAAGTAGAATGAATAATCTTGAGATAATATTAAAAAATGCATTTTTAAATTTATATACTTATCTTGTTTATCTATCTGTCACAATTCAGTTAATAATTAAAAGTTTATATTAAACTTAAACTCGGGTTGTTGTCTTTTAGGATGACTACCTTCTTGTGTCTTGATACCTAGATTAATAAACGTTTTTATGGTTTCATCTAATGTTCATCCCACAGTATTAGTTTGCTGTTTTATTTAGATAAGATCTCGAAATCAATTTGTACTTAGATAGCTTTCTTAAAATCTTATATTTTTCACTTGCGTAATGAACAAGTTACTTGTTTTGGATATGACGCGTACTTTCAAAAACCATGCAAATATACCAAATCGGGATTTTTTTATGTTACATATTTTTCCATATCATTTAGAATTTTTCTCAATTTTTCTTACATAATGAATGAACGAAATAATCTTTACAGTAAAGTTCATTTGGAGACTCTGACACAATTTACCTCTTTTCGCGACTTTTCCATGTTCGATCCGATGGACTGTTTCTAACAGTTGATTATTAAACCAAAACCTTATAAAAGATAATATTAAAAAGTAAATAATTTTATTATAATTAATTTCAAAGGACAGACTGCAATGTCTGGCAAAGCGAAACTTTGTGCGAATATTTTTTAACTAAGGCTGTCGGAGGATTTAAGGCTTGATCTAAGGCTATTGGAAAAAAAATAATTCTTTAGAAGAAAGTTTGTCTTAGGTAACCAACAACTGTTTGTCTCCTCTGCAGGAATTGAATAGTTAACTTAAAAGCTTTGTTTTTACAATAGATAATCAATAGTATATCCTCTCGAATCTTATTAAAGTAGGTGTAGTGCTTGAAATGATGAAGTGCTTTCGAAAAAAATATTGGAATTATTAGAAATAAAGCAAAAGCTGAAAACGCTGTGCTCAATTTAGACTAACGTAATGTTAAATATATAGAAACACTAGGTTATTTAGAACCCGGAGAGGTGAAGAATGAGCATTGCCCTCGCCGGGACTCGAACCACGGACCTCTAGAATACGCGCCGAGTGTGCTGACCATTAGACCACGAAGGTATGCTAACAAGGCTGGGAAAATACCTTATAAATGCACTGAAGATACATTATTCGGCAACTCTTATGCACTAAATTCGACGAATCCAGCTAGGCCGAGTAACTTGTGGGTGTTCAATATAATTATGAATGTAAAATCAAAATTTACTGTCAGCTTTTCAGATCTATCCTAACAAGCTAGAAGAGGAAAATCTAACATTTTATGTTTTAAATGCTTCCGAATATGTTTTAAATGATTTTAAATGCTTCTCAGACAATTAAATTTATCTTTCCCAACATAAACTCTGATTCTAATGTACAGAACCTTCAAAATGGATATTCGTCGAAAAACGTATTTGTGGATTTATTAGTTTGCCGGGCAGTTCGTGCATAGATCCAACATTCAATAAAACATTTTTATATAGATTTATCCCATGATCATATTTCTAGTACCATTGACTTCTACTGAATAGATTAATAATACATAATGAACAATAGTATTATAACAATGTGTTTTATTAAATGGGTTGAACTCATTTCTTTCAGCCCTTAAAGACATAATGTAAAGAGAGCTTGTAGATATATTAGGTAATTTTTGAAAGCAGGAGAGATGAAAAAATGAGCAATGCTCTCACCGGGACTCGAACCACGCACCCCTCGAATACGGGTCGCGCGTGCTGATCAATTACAACACGAAGGCATACCAAGATGGCGGGAGAAATACCTTATAAGGTGGTCATTGCCTGACATAACTACACTCTTCTTTGTTACTTATCGACCATCTATACTCTTTGTATAGATTAGATATACAAAAGAAAACATGCTAAAAACTTTTTTAACTAAACGGTTCTCATTAAATATACTAAAATCTTGCTGCTGTTCTAAATGTCCACACACCTGCAAATTAATACAGTCATCGAAAAATACCAGTATCCATCTGTTTCATCGCTGAGAATGTTGACCAGGGTGCACTACAGGAGCAATCATATAACATCAGGGCGAAGAAAAATTTCCGTCCCACTTTTGATGGAGAATACCCCAGAAGACGGATCCGATGTGTTTCAACCCCTCTTCCCTCACTATCAAGTTTTCCCTTACAAATAACTTATCAACAAGTATATATATACAATGCAAAATAAATTAACATAAATTAAAATAATACCTTCAAAATCCATCCCCTTCCAAAAAAAATGCAAAAAGCTAAAGCTGGAAGCATAACGGAAAACTGCATAAAATGTCAAAATCTAAAATAAAAACGACAAGAAATTCTCATCTTTTCCGCTACATAATCATCATCATTGGGTTGGTGTAACGAAGTAAATGTACACTGGTGTGCAAAAATTAAGGACGAAGTCGAAAAATCAGCATATCAGCTGAACGAAGAGGCAGAGCGGACAGAAAGAACAATCAGGAGATTAAGTAAGGTGATGTACGGTAGCACATGCGCAGATATGCAGGTAGACGTAATGGGGGAGTGCCTGAGTAGTATAAAGCATGTTGTCGGTGTAAGATCAGTATTTATGCCAAAGCGATTGCACGCCGTATAGCAGTTAAAATCACACCGAGTTGCTGCATCAGCGAGAAATGGCGAATAATCAATCTGTTAGACGACATCTGGATGCTTGTAACCGAGGTCGAATCATTGGGAAGTTGGAGGAAGGCCGCAGTGTGATAAGTGTGGCTGCAGAGTTCGGAATTGCTCACAGCATCGTTTCACGACTTTGGAGACAATTTCAAACTACAGGAACAGCTATCCGGGGATTTAGTAGTGGTCGTCCACGAGGAACCACACCCGCAGATGACCGGTATATTGCCTTACAGGCCAGAAGAAACAGGCAGCAGACAAGAAATCGCTAGACACACGGCACAGACGACTGGACGGCCGCGTTTTACCGTGGCCAGAAGACTGCACGGTGGTGGTCTGTTTGCACGACGCCCTGTACGGTGTGTACCTCTAACGCCTGCCCATCGGAGAAGGCGTTCTCTGTGGTGCCGGGAACACCGGAATTGGAGAGACAATGAATGGAGACGAGTACTCTTTACAAATGAGAGCAGATTCAGTCTGAGTAGCGATTCTCATCGCATACTCATCTGGAGAGAGCGGGGAAGCCGCAATCATCCCTCGAACATCATTGAAAGGGACAGGTATGGAGGTGGCGTTGTTCTCGTTTGGGGAGGCATCATGCTTTGTAGTCGTACAGACCTTCGACGCAGGTTCAGTCAACGGGACCGTTATTATAACGAGATTCTTCTTCCATATGTGCGTCTTTTTAGAGGCGCTATGGGTCCGCAGTTCCTTTTCATGGGCGACAATGCACCATGTCATCGCACAGTAGTTGCCGAACAGATCTTAGAGAGTG
The DNA here is from genome assembly GCA_000611955.2 of Stegodyphus mimosarum. NCBI lineage: Eukaryota > Metazoa > Arthropoda > Arachnida > Araneae > Eresidae > Stegodyphus > Stegodyphus mimosarum. The sequence goes on from KK114404.1 coordinate 96,274, forward strand.
AGGATATTGAACGAATGGATTGGCCGGCACGATCTCCGGATCTTAATCCCATCGAGTATGTATGGGATTTTTTAGGCAGACGCTTGGCAGCTCGTACCTTACCACCAGTAACGACTCCGGAGCTTCGATTGGCGCTGCAAGACGAATGGGCAGCAATGCCTCAACAACTCATTGACACCCTCCTTCTGAGCATGGTCAGACGCTGTGAAACCTGCCTAGCAGTCGGGGGAGATCATATCCCCTATTGAAAACCGGATGTTTCTTGCTGGACACCCATCACAGGGATGTTTCGGCCTTCAGTCGCATTGCGC